>JAOQML010017022.1:0-11924 GCA_027568935.1 Erythroxylum urbanii | reverse complement strand
CTCCTCCTCCTCCTATTACTACTAATACTACTAATGCTACTACTACTACTACTACTACTACTACTACTACTACTACTACTACTATTGCTGCTGCTATTACTACTCCTCCTCCTACATCTAAAGGGCTTGTAGCCTTCCTTAGGAGACATGTGAGATTTGTGGAACTTTTTGTAGGAGATCTTCCTGTGATGATGTTTATTTTTCATATAACAATCACAATCTTTTTTCTCCTTACACTTGATCATTAAATATTGCTTTTTACATGCTTTTTTCGACAAAGAACCACCTTTAATATCACATAGCTTATTAAGAGAAGCTAAGGCGAGTTGATAGATTTCTCTGAGAGATATATTATTCATATCTAGTCAAAGTGCAGCAATGGTCCTTTGTAACTCAAGTTGTAATTCTTCTGGAAGCGAGGAAATAACTGTATAATGGAGAGTAACATCGTTAAATCCATTGAGAAAATAATAACATTCTGTCATACGTTGGAAATGCTTTTGTAAATATCTTCTTCATCTCAAAATATTCTTGTTTGACCTGTTTGTCAATGAGTTAAAAGTCAGTAATGAACTCATTATGAATTACTCCAAGAAGTAATATTGTAGATGTGACTTGTATAAACTGAAGTATGGGATATTCATCAAAACTTTACCACCATTCTTATAATGTACTAGTAAAACGAGCAGTAAACTCAAACAAAATATACTTTAAAGGATGATTCGGTCAAGTCATTTCCAAATTAATCCAAGCACCAAATTCATGGAGACACTCTCTCTATTTTCTAGTTGGAAGATCATCGAATGTAAACCATGGACCTAAAGTGGTTTTAGCTAGTGTAATTGGTGCTGGTGCTGGTATAGGTCTAAAAGGTTTAGTTCCTATGGACTCAACTTCATTAATTTCTGGCTCAAATTCCATAAGTTCAGGCATGGTCATCATGACTTGAGCTAGATCTATCAAGTCAGCAAACTATGCAGATTCATTTGAAGATGGTTCAGCTACTACAGATGATTGCTCAGAGATGCTAGAATGCTTAGAGGGGCATTCTACATCAGATACCTCATGAATAGATGCTCGTGCAAGAGTTGCTATATTAGAATGCTTAGAGGGGCATTCGTCGTTAGACATGATAGGAACATATGTTAATGCAAAAGTTGTTATGAACTCTATTTGAAGAGCTTTGTCTTTCCCAATAGATGGAGGAGGTTGAGGTTTTGGTGGAGAAGAAGTTGGAATATGGATCTGTAAGGGTTTATCCCATAGATCAATAAGTTTGGTGTGTGGATCAGTAGGTTTAGTATATGAGGGTGATGGCTCAAGAGGCTTTTCAGGCTTAGGCTTTGATTTGGTTGATTTGGGCTTAGTGGTGGTAGGATGAACATACTACCTGATTAAAAGGTAATTAAACTTGAATACTTTTTCATAGTCAACTTCTTCAGGGTATATTAGTGGAGAATAGATTGTCAGGATAGGATATATTGGTGAAAGATAGACAGGTTGGGTAACTGGAAAGGATGTAGAATAGACTCTATAAACAACCTTAAACTGTTGTTTCTGCATGTCAGATTCCATTTGTTGAATAATCTCTTTCACATTTTTGAGTTCTTACTCCTTGGTGGTAAAATCAGGGCCAAAATACTAAGCATCAATATAGTGTTAAAGAGTCACATCAAGTTGGGCCATTTGTGCTTTGTAAGATTTATACAATTTCTGGATTTCTACAAAGACTGTATCAACTTATTGGTGAGTAGCCTGTGTTTGCTAAGTTAAACTATCAAGTTTGGAATCGATCTACTGAAGGACTTTGTTATGGGACAAAATATTATTAGTCTACTAGTTGAGAGGTTCATCAACAGGATTTGAAAGCATTGTTCCATGAGCACTCATGCCAGAAGCACAAATATACGGGTTAGAGATAACCCTTTGTTAGTCATTTTCTCGTCTCTCCCCGAAGGAAAATCTTCCTCATAAGGATTAACTGTCATGCACAGAATGATTAGAGTAGGAAAAAATGGAATAAAAGGAATAACCGACTAAGGATGTTTGGAGATTGACTCTGGATATAACAAAGGTTCTTTGTCAACAACTTCAAGTGTTTCACGAATACTTTTAGGTTATAGGCTTCGATTATTAATCCAAGGTTTCAAATCATCATCATGGTGATAGGGAACTTGTCGAGCAGCTTAAGAAGTAGAGATCGCCTTTCTGTTCTTCTTCTTCTTCCTTCATCTTCAATTATAAAGCTCATCATCATCACTGTCTGAATCGGGGTTTAGACATACTTCACAGTCTGGTTCACACATAGAGGGATCTACATCCTAGAAAAATGTCCACGATGATTGATAACATATACTGGTTTTGCATTAGGTTTAAAATAGTGGATCGGAGGTCTATCTTTTCCTTCTTTATAGGAGAACATTCGTTAAATCATCAGGATAGGGTCTAATGTATGAGAGGGTCCAGGTTAATCTTCATTGAGCCTGGTGTAGATGAATTTCATAGTTCCATCTCGTAAGGTCTTGAGAATAGGTGGAGCGGTGGTGTGAAAGGAATGCCTATGAGGAGCATGGAACACTTTTTGGTAGTCAGTGATCCATTCAGTAGGCATCAACTTTTCAAGCTTCGCTAGTGATAACTACTTGGAGATCTGGATGATGGTAGTCTGATTATGAGCTCTGTCTACTACCATGTATAAAGCATCTGAAGTGGAGTTTGGAAAGTTATGATCTATGGCATGATTTTACAAATGGTAGATCATTTGGTGGTGAAGAGTAGCCATAATGGCTGTAGGATCTTGCCCTGCTCCAATGATCTACATCTGAACTTGGAGGCATTCAGACAAAGTGGGATCATCTAGTCTAATATTAAAATCAGGGTTGATGGTGAGGATGACACTTCCATTGTTGAGGGTTATCAACAGGGTACCAATTTATATGTTTTGGTACGTCGTGTAGGCGATGTCTAGAAAAGATATCCTGTCCCATTCAATTTCTCTCTCCCATCCTGAGAAAACCAATTCCTCTAATCCTCTTAATTATAAGTTTTCCTCTTTATGCTAGGATTAAGAAATCCTTCCCTCTAATCATTAAAAATCCCCTACAAACATTAGATGAAATTGATGTTCTCCTCCACAAAAGTCTTTTTTATTACCTCTACCTTGTTCTCACCACCTTTAATATTTCTCCTCATTCACATCCTTTGGATATGCTAACACCCTATCATACCCATCATCATATCTATGATACTCTTCCTGAGCCAACTATATCGCATCTTTGGGCCTGATTTGCCTTGTATGCCTATCTAATGACTTTCTCTCCTAATCACTAACATCTGTCTGAAGAATGCATTTGCCTTTGTCAAGAATCTTTAAAGGGGTGGATGCTGACAAATTTGCTTTAAGTGTTTGACAATCTTGGTTTGATCTTTACTCTATGGAGGTGGATTATTTCTCAATAATTTGTATAGGGAACTCGTATAATTAGCAACGTTAGGGATGAAATCTAATCTAATTGATAATTCTAATGAATTGTTGGATATGCTTTGCACTGAGAGTTTCATCAGGAAATTGTAATAACTCACGGGCTCTATATAGGATGGCCTAATAAAACCCATAATGAATGTTCATACCTAAAAATTCTACTTGAGTTATTCCAATGTGGTTTTTCATAGTTGAGAGTATGATCCCATATTTCTTTGTAAGAAATAAAAATGATTGAAGTAGTATCTTATGATCTTCATAGGTATTGGAATATAATAGGATGTCATCAATGTAAATCAGTGTACTAGCAAGAATGGGCTTATAGATCTTTGCCATGGCCTTTTGAAATAGTGATGGAGTGATTTTAAGTCCAAATGGCATGAAGATCTATTGATATTGAGTATTAGCAATGCAGAAAGTTATCTTATACCTTTCTCTGGGATCTATTCCCAATTGTCAAAAACATACTTTCAATTCTAACTTTGAAGAGGTTTTTGCCTCCTTTAAAAATATGACTTAAATGTTGATCTTTGGTAATGAGAACTTATCATCTTGGATGAATGTATTAAGAGGTTTGCAATCAATCACCAACCTTTTTTTCCTCTTTTATATTCATCTCTTTTATTCATATAAAAAGTTTGACAAGCCTAATCTGACTTTGTGGGCTTAATTAATCCTTGTTGAAGTAAGATAGCACATTCATCTTATGCCAATTTTAAATCATCAGGATTCATTCCAGGATGGGTAGCCTTGGTAGGATTAATGTCTTCATTTTGCTTGAAAGGTAAGTGAATGAAGAATTGTGGATTCTTACAAAGAGGATTGGGGTGTGAGAAACGTACATGGTTCTCAAGACAGTGTTTCGAAAATTGATCTTTCAATTCTTCATATTGAGGAGCTTCCTGGGCTCAAACATGTTACGTATATCCATGTAAGCACTAAAATTGGCTCCACATTTGATATTAGTTACTAAAATTTGTAGAGGGGATGCCTTGCAGTAAACATCTATACCAATTAAGATACCTATGCCAGGTAGATGACAACCAAGGATTTTAGTCCACACTACATAATTAGGGAAAAAACTTTATCCCTAATTTTATTTTGGTGATATGCCCAATCTTAAATGAATTGCAATAAGCAATAATAAAATATTCATCATGTGATATCCAGGCTTTAAGAGGTAAACTTTTGGGCTTCATAGCACTGTGATAAGATCCAGAATCCATATATACAATAGCCTTGATTGGCTTATCATATATCATGTTGTAATAATTGCATATATATATAAGGAGGCTTTGAGTCTATCTTGAAACATGTTTATTGTATTATGTATAGATTATCATCCTCAGTATCCTCATCTTTATCAAATAAGTCATCAAAGGATTCAGACTCATCATTAGAAGAGTCAATTGAAATAATAAATTTTTGTTTCCTTGTCTTCACTGGATTATTCTTTAATGATGTCTTCAATGCTATTTTTGTCATGAATATGCATGATAGCCTCAATAGATTCCAACAGTTTCAAATCTGTCTTTGACTTGTGAGGACATTATCTTGTATAATGTCCTGATTTGCCACAAATAAAACAATGATCTATCCTTTTTTCTATAAGGAGCTCTTCTTTTAAAGAAATAAACAAATCTACATTGTTTATTTCTTCTGAGAGGTCTATGATAACCTCCACTAGAAATATAGGATTGTTGAGACTTCTTATAAGAGAACTATTTATGAGAATTTCTCTTTTTGGGATGATATTCATAGTCTTTTTTCTCCTTGCATTTGATCTTAAGATAAGGCTTCTTCAAGCCTTTTCAGAAGAGGGCCATCTGTAATCATATTCTTGAAAAACTTTTATTGATCACAAAGTTTATCTAGAGAACCTAATGCGAGTTGATAGATATTACCAGGAGATATTTCTCTTATATCTCTTTGTAAAGTGATCCTTTAAAGTTTAGGATATAATTCTTTTAGAAGAGATGAGATGAATGTATAACAGAGATTGACGTCATTAAAACCATTAAGCAGATAGTATCTTTCCGTCATATGTTGGAAATGTTTTTGTAGATTTCTTCTGTCTAATGAACAACACTTTATTTCAAAATATTCTTACCTTATTTACTTGTCAATGAGATGGTAATCTTCAATGAATTCTTTTTGGATAACTTTAAGAAGAATTCCTATAGATGATACTTGAATATATTGAAGTCTACGATAATCATCTAGACTTTGCCACCATTCTTATAAAGTGCCAGTAAAAAAGGTAAACTTAGATAAGAGATCTCGTAAAGGGTTATCTGGTCGAGTCATTTATAAATCAATCCAAACACCAAATTCATGGAGATGATCTTTCCATTTTTTAGGTGGTAGATCAACAAAAGTGAATCAGGGTCTTGAGATAGGTTTGGTTGGTGTTACATTTATTGGTGATGATGAAGGTCTGATTGGTTCAGTTCCTGTAGATTCAACTTTACTGATTTCTAGTTCAACCTCAGTTTATTAAGATGTATTAGGCATAGTCATCATGATCTTAGCTAATTCAGATAAATCTGCAAATTACTCTAAGACTTTTGAAGATTGTTCATAAATTTCAGACTCTTCAGATGTTTGTCCTTCAAATTCGTCTAAGACAGATACTGGTCAAGAGTTGCAATAAATAAGGAGATTTATCTTTTCTAGTGGATGAATTAGGTTTAGTTTTAGGTGGTAAAGAAGGTGGTGTTTTAATTTGTAAAGGTTTTTCCATGGATTAATAAGTTTAATGTATGATGTTGATCGATCGTTTTTCTTTTCAATTTTGGGCTTTGTAGGTTTGGTGGATTTGGGTTTGGTGGTAGGATAAGTTTGTTGTATGACTAAAGGATAGTTCATTTTAAACACCTTTTCATAATCAACAACTTTAGGATAAGTTGGGGTTGAACATATGGGTTGGATAACTGGAAAGGTTGTAGGATAAGCTTCATAAACAGTCTTAAACTATTCTATTTGCATGTCTATCGCCATTTTTGAAGTACTTATTTAACTATTCAAAGTTCCTGCTCTGTGGTTATGAAATTGGGTCCAAAATACTGTGTTTTAGTATATCTTTTAAGATCAGCATTAAGTTGAACCATTTGATTTTTCAAAGATGTATACAGCTTTTAGATCTGAGAAGACACAGTTTCTACCCTTTCTTAAGTAGTGTATGGTTGTTGGTTAAAACCATCAAGCTTAGTATACATTTGGTGAAGAACTTTATTTTGGGCCATAGCATTATTAGTGTGTCAGTTGAGTACTTCATTATTATGATTGGATACTAAGGTACCATGTGAAGTGATTCTTGTAGCATGAATGTAAGGGTGGAAATAACTTTATTTGTATCATCTGTGCGTCTCTCTAGGGGAGGAAACTCATTCTCAAATGGTCTCATCAGCATATATAGAATAGGTGATGGAGTAGCAACATGAATGGAAGGAATTACGAGCTTAGGTCTATTAGGGATTGGTTCTTTAAAGAACAGATGTTCCCTTCCAATAACTTTAAGTAGCTCCTAAAGAGTCTCAAGTCTAGGTCAAGGGTGTTTTAACCCAACCCAAGGTCTTAAATTTGGATCAATATCATTATCCTAAGGCTAAATTTCTTGGGAAGGTTGAAAATAATCAATTTCTTTGGGTTATTGCCTTCTTTTATGTATAAGCTTTGTTTGCCTCTTTCTAATATAGGCCTCATCCTCACTATCTGTTTCATCATAGTTTAGCGTTGGACATATCTTACAATCTGGCTCACACATAGATATATCTACATCCTATATAAAATGTCTTTGATGATGGCATATGTAACATGTTATCAATCAGATTTAATATAATGAATATGAGGTCTATCTTTGCTTTTTTTGTGTGATCACGCTGGCTAAAGCATTAAATTAGGGCCAAATGTGCCTGATGATCTGATAGGATTGAATCATCTTATATTTTCTTATGCATTTCAATGTCTTTTCAATCATATTTTTATATCTAAATACTCAATT
This sequence comes from Erythroxylum urbanii, assembly GCA_027568935.1. Classification (NCBI taxonomy): domain Eukaryota; kingdom Viridiplantae; phylum Streptophyta; class Magnoliopsida; order Malpighiales; family Erythroxylaceae; genus Erythroxylum; species Erythroxylum urbanii. The sequence goes on along the minus strand of JAOQML010017022.1, from coordinate 4,440 downwards.
TGTGTTCATTTTGTGTTACATATAGATTAAAGGATTGAACACAAATATATGCTAAAAGGAAGAAGTTTGACAAAGTTTGGAGAGCCATCCATGGAGCAGAAACCATCAAGGGCATTCGGAAGAGAATCGAAGAAGAATTGGGAAATAATCCAGGGCCACGATCATTACAGAAGCTTGAACACAGGGCCATGATCATGGGGAGTCAGCCACGATCGTGACAGAGAGTAGACAAATTGGCCATGATCGTGGAGAGTCAGCCACAGTCATGCTAGAGAGCAGATAAACTGGCCACGATTATGCACTAAGGGCCATGATCGTGGCCTACGAGCAGACAGTGATAGGGTCGCTTTTAGAGTTGAGTTTTTGAGGGACTTTTTGGACTTTTTAGGGACAGAAAAACCTGAGGGTTTACCCTAAATGGGAAATACTATAAAAAGAAAGAGAAACGACTTAGAAAGGGATTCTTCTATCTGCCACTTTTGGGAAAACTGTAAGAATAGAGAAGGGCTCTCAAAATCTGCCATTTTTGGCAAGCTCTAAAAAGAGAGGAGGAACCAGCAGATAAGTTTTTGTTATTTTCCATAAGCTTAGCTATTCTTTTTTAGTTTCAATGCTTTAGTTTCATATTCATTCCATTAGTTTAAAGCTTTCTTAGTGTTAATCATAGTTTTACATATTCTAGAATGTTATAATGAATGTTTGATAGATTTTACAGTTGAGCTTTATGAATCTTGTAAGGAACCTTTATGTTATATCAATGGATGTTTATTCCTTCAATTTTCTAACTTTAATCTTGGTTGCTTGAGCTTATTTATATGCTTTTTCAGATCTGAATTTGTTGGGTATTTAAATGTTTAATGGTTTATGTTACGAGTTTTTGTTTATTTCTGATGCTTTGGATTAATTTGTGCTTAAAAGTTAGGATTTATGGATGTTCTTATGTTCATAATCAATTAATTTGGGTCTTTACATAAGTTATGTGTGTTGGAAATTTTATTTTGATGCAATTAGTTTAGATTTGGTAATTTGGGTTATTGTTAGCATAAAGAGTTTTGATTTTTATTAAGTTAGTGTTGAATTTCAGTTTTATGACTTTTTTATAATTTCCAGCTTTGGTTTTAATAGTTATGAATTGCATCATATTTTAGATCATAATTTGTTATGCATTAAGTGTTAATTTGAGTAATTAGTATGTGTTTAGGTTAGAATTATGTTGGTTTATGTGTTTAAGTGTTTTTATGGGTTAGTATAAGCCTTTGAGCTTAAATATTATGTTTTTGAGGTACCTTGATATGTTTGTTAGTGTTTCATGGTCAACAACGAAGAATGGAGAAGTTTCGGAGATTTTTGGGCCAAAATAACGGCCCATGATCATGACACAATAGGCCACGATCCTAACAGAAACATGGGAGCCAGCCCACGATTGTGGCATAAGGGACACGATTGTGACATAAGACTTTACCATAGACCACGATCGTGGCCTGCCTGATTGCCACGATTGTGACAGAAAGTTTTGGATGCAGGCCACGATCGTGGCCTTGGGCAAACTCATAAGCAGGAGAAAACGTCGAGTTTTGAGGGATTTTTTAAACTGTTTCGACCCTAAAAAAACCTTAGGGTTGCTCAAGACCAAAAAGGTATTTAGAGAATATGAAGAACACAAGAGAGGGAGCTTTTTCATCAGCAACAATCTCAAAACCCTAGAGAGTTTTATTGAGAGATTGAGGAAGAAGCGAAGGAAGAGAGAAGCGGAGAAGAAGCCTACGCGAAGTACTTTCTGAAACAGAAAGGTTTCCCACAGTTATTGCCTCTGTCATCCATTCTGAGTCTATTTTTGGTTTAATTTCAATTTTTATGATTGTATAGAATTTAAGATAGCCATAGATGATAGATTTGTCTAATGTTGAGGATTTATCTAAACTCACCTTCAGGATATTTTGTTTTTGATATTAATGAAATTTGGTTGTTGCGTTTTTATTGGATTTCTTATGATTTCAATTATGCAATTACATAATTCGGTGATAAACTAAGAGGATGAATTGAGTGAAAAATCATTAAATTGGGCTAACGAGAGTTAGGTAATTTAATAGATCAAGAATTAAATCAAACCGGTAAATTTGTGTAAAGACAGATCTAGTATAGGTTTTCGGTAGTTTTTTGGACAACTTAAGATCTAATTTAGCTTTTGGATAATTTGTGAATCGAGAGGTTGCAATTCCCATAATCTAATTAGCGTTAATTATTATAACTCAAGAAAGAGTAGTCAACCCTAGGATCGTCTAAAATCGGTAATTCAATAAATTCATAATCAATTAGGTTTTCATTAAAGTCGGATAAAAACCTCCTTTATCTTAATTGGTGATTTTTTAGGTTGTTTATGATTGGGTGTTGCATCTACTATCTTGTTTATATTTTCGAATTTGATTATTGGAAATAATTGCGTGATTGAATAATTACTTGTTTTAGTTTTGTTCATTTTGAATTATTGCAATTTGTTTTCAGCCTTAGATTTTAGGATTAGATTAACCATCCTCGTGGGATTGACACCTTAAGTATTACGCGAATGACCTATGCGCTTGCAAAATATCGAGTTTAATTATTAAAGCTTTTTCATATCAGAAACCTGTGATCAAATTTTTGGTGCCATTGTCAGGGAGGCGATTAGTTTAGTTATATAGCTTAAGGCGTTTAGTTTAGTTTTTAATTTTTGTTTTCATTATTTCCTTTTTATTTCAAAAATTGTGCTCTTGCATACTAAGCCACCCGTTCAGGTAGTCTCCTTTGAGATTAAACGAGCCCTCTTAAACATGCTTCAACAGAATGTGCAATTTTATGGATTAGCAAATGAAGATCCCAATAAACATATAGTGAATTTTCTTGAAATCTATGATACCTTTCGGTACCATCAGATGTCTGAAGATGCAGTCCAAATCAGGATTTTCCCTTTTACCCTTAGAGATAGAGCAAAGGCTTGGTACCATTCTCTTAGCCCAGCCAATGTTATGACATATGATCAGCTAGTTCGTGCTTTCTTGAATAAGTATTTCCCGTTGACCAAAACCACTAAGATCATCAAGGAAATTACTAATTTCCAGCAAGGTGATGGGGAATCAATCTACGAAGCGTGAGAGAGATATAAGGATTTGTAAAGGAAGTATGCACACCACAATTTACCTAAGGAATTCCTATTGTAAACATTTTACAATGGAGAAAACCCACCGTTGAGAGGCACGATCGATGCAGCTTCAGGAGGATCATTAATGAGGAAAACTATTGATGAAGCGGAAGAGCTGATAAAGGAGATGGCGAGTAATAGCTGTCTTTGGATGAACGAGCAAAGTAGACAAACTACTACTTTTCAAGAGCAAAAAGGAATTGTGACTGTCGATCAGATGACTGAAATGCAAGCGAATATTGATAACTTGATGCGACAACTCAATAGCATAAAGGCTTCTTCCTTAGCCCAGGTGAAAGCCATACAACTAAAGTGTGAGCTCTGTGGACAAATGGACCATGATACTATAGACTGTTACTTGATGAAGGAAGACAATCCAGAGCAAGTAAATTATATGGGGGTGCAATATAGACGAGGAGGGTACAACAATCCCTACTCCAACACCTACAACCCTGGGTGGAAGAATTACCCTAACTTTTTTTAGACAAATAATGCTGGAGGACAGGCCACAAGGATAAGCGAGCTTCCAATAAGATAAACTAAGCTCAATGGAATCCTAGTTGGATAGAATTTTAGATAAGCTTGAAGCTCTAGATGATGCACAAAAGAAGTTAGAAGGAAAATTTGAGCAAGTCATTAAGAACCATGCTTCCTCAATCCATAATCTAGAGGCCTAAGTAAATCAATTGTCAAATGCCTTTTTTATGCAAAATTTGAGAAATCTTCCTAGCATTTCAGGAAAAAAACCAAGGGAGCAATTAAAGACTATTACACTTCGAAGCGGGAAGGAACTTGAACCACCCACAAAGATAATAGAGGAGTCCATCCAGCCTGTTGAGAAAAATAAAAAAAAGGAGAAAGAAGTGGACATGAGTGAATGTCCTTCTTATGTTTCCCCTCCACCATATCAACCCAAAATTCCTTTTCCTCAATGATTACAAAGAAGAAGTTAAATGCACAATTTGCAAATTTTGTTGAGAAATTAAAGACGCTACATATAAATCTCTCCTTTATAGAGGCGTTGGAACATATGCCTAAATATGCAAAATCATTAAAGGACATATTATCAAAGAAGCGTACTTGGGAAGATAATCAGATGGTAGCTGATAGTTTTGATTTGTATTATGTTTTATTAATTTGTTGTGTATTAAGTGTTAATTTGAGTGTTTAATATGTGTTTAGGTTAGAATTGTGTTAATTTATATGTTTAAGTGTTTTTTTATGAGTTAGTATAAGTCTTTGAGCTTAAATGTTATGTTTTTGAG
>JAOQML010016960.1:0-11927 GCA_027568935.1 Erythroxylum urbanii | reverse complement strand
ATGAGGAGGGGGTTTGTTGATTGTGATCTTTGTGCAGTTTATGGGGAAAGTGCTGAAAATGTCGTGCATTTATTGAGGGATTGTAGATCGGTGAAGGCATTTTGGGAGTTCGTGCATGCTTCGAATGTGCTACCAAACTTCTATGAATTGACGGATTCCAAGGATTAGATTTTATCCAATCTAAAACTGTTTTCTGTGTAGGTGGGCGGCATTTCTTGGGATGTATTTTTGGTTGCTGCAGTTTGGTTTATTTGGAAGAATAGAAATGATTTTCTGTTCAATGGAACTTCTATGGGACATGTGGAGCTTAAGTTCAAGGTGCTGTTTCAGGCAGGGGACATCCTTAAGGCGTGGAGCAACAAGATTGCGGGTGTTCATATCCACAATCGTCGATTGATTTTCGTTGCCTGGGAGCCACCTTCAGCGGATTGGTTAGCCATTAATACTGATGGCAGCATGATTTCAACAGGGGAAGCAAGTTGTGCGGGAGTGGTTCGTGATGCTTATGGTAACTGGATTGAAGGCTTTCAGCATTTTCTGGGCAATTGTCATTCTTTGGACGCTGAGCTATGGGGTATCTTGAATGCATTAAGATTAGCATGGAGTCATAGGTAGAGGAAAGTAGAGATCCAAACTGATTCTAAAACTGCAGTTCAATTACTCCAGTCCAACCATCATTATCCTTTTCGACTTCGGAGTTTGATTCATCACTATATGGTACTGTTGCAGCGGGGAGTGGCAAGTGAAGATAAAGAGCATTCTACGTGAGGCAAACTTTGTGGCGAATAGTTTAGCACATTCTGCACTAAGTCTTACTAGAGGTTTATATTTGATTCAAAACCCTCCTACTCATATCTGTTCTTTACTAACAGCAGATATGGTGGGAGTTGTGTGGCCAAGAGTTACTTCTGAAGGGCTTATACCCTCCTTGTTAAAAAAAAAATGGTTATCTTATGCGTGCATGATGTAATGATTGACTAGTGTTAGAAGTAATGTGACAAGTGTCATACACATATGATGTACTAGATATTTCCTATTTATTAATAAATAATTCTTAAGAATTAGGTTTTGGAATTTTTTATTAGACACATTTAGGATGTGTATAAGACTCTAGAATTTTTCCAGAATTAATTGAATTTGATTCAATTAACAGATAAAGTCAAAGTCAACATTGGTCAACTTTTTGAAAGTTGATGGAGTTGACTTACTTAATGACTTAAATAAGGTTCTTATATGTATTTCGATTATAAGACCTAAATAAGGTTCTTATATGATAAGAAATATATTATTTTGAGGAAACTAACATGCCTAATGCATGTGCTTGAAATTAAGATTCCAAAAATTTTTCGAACATCTAATCGGTCTCTTTAGTGTCTAGCAGGTTAACTTATTTATCTTGACGATTTTGGTCGTCAAGATAATTTTGGCATGTGCCGAAATTGTTTAGATAAATTTGAGAAGACGAAACCCTAGGGATTAATTTAGAATTAATTCAAGTAGAGCATAGCATTTCTAGTGTGACTAGATAAAGGCATATAAACTAGGATTAAAGTGTTTAATCTTGACATCAAAATAATTAAATCCTAATCAATTTGCATTCTTAATTCGGATTAGCCAAGACTAACACTAGTACCCGATTAGGTTCAAGTGTTAAATTGAATCACAAATTTTGGATGAATAGTCAAGTCACAACCTAAATTTAAACCTCCTTTGTGTAATTTATGCATTAGATGCGTTTTAAGGGTAGTTATGGACATAGGCTTAATTTAATTGAGTTATCTATAATCTAAATGTATATGTGATATATATAATCAAAATCATCCAAGTATTGATGAGACCAAAGGACAAATCCCTCAAACCAAAATTTTAGGACTTACGCCTTCCATTGATATGGCAAGAATCAAAGTTCTTTTAGAGTTGGGTTGTTGGGCAAGCCCAAGCCCGCTCTACATGAATATGTTCAAACCATGGAAATTAGATTTTCATATTAATGGGTTGATACTAACTGGAAGCATTGATTTATTGGGCAAACCCAAGGTCAAGATGGATAAAGGCAAAATTGGGTTATATACATGAGATGTATATAAATTAAGAGTTGATAACCCAATGAGTGTGCTAAATTAACAATTGGTGGCACAAGTCAATAGTTGCATAATTGGATGCAATTGGTATGAATGATACCTACCGATTGACCTAAGGTGGCTTGTTGGGCAAACCCAAGGTCATTCTTGGTGATATCAGATATCGACTCATTAAGAAAACTATTAATTTTATCGAATTCGTAGTGAGGGCTATAGATTTGGATAAGAATAATGGGACCTATAATGCATATTATTAAAGTCCTTGTAGATATGAATTAAGTGTACATTCTAACACTTTCTCTTGTTCTTTTATGTTATCAAATCGTACGATGTCTTTTAGTGTGAACCTACGCTCCCTATTAGATTCTAACAATCTCACGAGACCAAACTTCTTAGATTGGCTATGGAATTTAACAATTATTCTCAAATCTGAAAAATTAGGATATGTCCTAGAAGAACCACTTCCTGATCCCCTTGCTACCAATTCATCTGATGAAGATCAGAGAGCTTACAAGAAGTTACTGGATGATAGTGAGTTGGCTAGTTGTATAATGCTGGCCTTTATGTTACCAGAACTGTAAAAGCAGCATAAGGCTATAGATGCTCATACCATGGTCTACCATCTGAGGTAACTATTTGATGAGCAAGCTCGATCTGAAAGGTTCGAGACCTCAAGATTGCTTTTTCGTTCAAAGATGGTTGAGGGATCATCTCCGGTGTAGTATGCGCTGAAGATGAATGACTACATTAAGAGATTAGCTAGTTTGGGTTTCATTATAGATCATGAATTAAGTATAGACTTAATTATGACTGGTTTAACCGATAGTTATTCACATTTTGTGCTTAACTAATGGATGAACCAAATATCTACAACAATTCCTGAGCTAATTAATCTGCTCAAAATAGCTCAGCAAACTGTCAAGAAGAACAGTAAGGTTGTGATGTTGGTGGACTCTGCTTCTGGTTCTCGAAAGAAGAACTAAAAGAAGAAGAAGAAGTCCAAGAGGCCAGTGGGAGGCGTAGCCAAGAAGAAGGCAAAGGAGACAACACCTAAGGGGATATACTACCATTGCAATAAGGAAGGACATTGGAAGAGGAACTGCAAAGCTTATCTGGAGTCACTGAAGCAGAAGAAAGCATTAGATGCCCCACCGTCTCCTTCAGGTAAGATATTTGTCATTAAGGTTAATACTATTTCTGATCATAACATTTGGGTATTAGATACCGGATGTGGCTCACATATATTTGTTGATATGCAGGGTCTCAAGGATAGTAAACCACTCAAGAAGGGAGAGATGGACCTATGTGTAGGAAATGGAGCAAGAGTTGCTGCATTAGCTGTAGGGACATATGTTTTGTATCTTCCTAGTGTGCTAGAGTTAATTTTGAAAATTTGCTATTATATACCCGTTGTGACTAAAAATATTGTATCTGTTTCATGTCTTAATAAAGCGGGATTTTATTTAACTTTTTCAAACAATGGTTGTTCAATTAAGTTGAAAGAAATGTTGTATGGTACTGCTACATTGTGCAATGGAATTTACATATTAGATATGTCCACTCCAATTTTAAATATCAATGCCAATAAAAGACAAAAATAAGATATAAGTGAGAAACGTATGATTAAGCTACATAAGAATTGTTGGACCCCAAATTTTTCTTAGAATTTATTTCATTAAATTAGCAAGCATGAATATAAATTAGAATTCTTGAATTAGCAATTTTTGGAGTTTAATTAGGTATATAATTACTTACGTGTAGTTGCATGGATTAAAAGGAAGAGTTAGAATTAAGTTAAGAGGTTAGCAGGCATTAGATTAAATATGGAAGGGTAAACTTAGAAAGACAAAAGTTTATCTTAAACTAATAAGAAAATAAGAGAAGAGAGTCGTGTATAGTACGAAAGAAAAAGAGAGAAAGTCGTAGAAGAAACTAGAAGAAGAGAAGGAGAAACCGAAGCATAAAAGAGGAAGAAGAATATTCCGTTAAGTTTTAGGTAACTTGTATTTATTCTTCTTGTTTTGATAGAAAAAGGAAGTAGAGAAAATATGTTATGTGCTAAAAAAAAAGAGAGAAAGAAGAGAATCGAGATTCTTTTCTTAGATTTTTATGAACTTTTAACTAGATCTTAGTTCTTCTAGCTTATATAAACTAAGAGTAGATTAAGTCTAAGCTTATTTTTGGATAATATAGCTTTATGGAAGTTTTATTCGTGTATATTGATTGAATGAAAATATGTTTGTTTGAAGGAAACCAAGAACTTCGAAATCAAAAGCAAGAGGAAGAACAAACTTGAGCTTGGATTGATAAGCAAATAGGTGGGTAGTATGTTTATAGTTATTGTGATGATGAGCAAAAATATTTGCTTACGTATGCTAAATTTCTTATCTTGAATCATTATGAATATGGGAAAAATGTTCTGTGAATTTGATATTATGTTTACTTTGAAAGATACTGCATTTTGTATTGATGAAAAGCAAAAAAACTTCAAGAATCATGAAAATATGAAATATGTAAGCATTGAATATTTGCTTGTGTAGGTAAAAGAGATATGATTATGTTCGTCACGTGCATGTTGACCTAAATCCTTCTCCCGGTTGCCCGCTTATGGCACATGAGCTCCAAAAAATAGACTCATTCTGTTCATGGTGTAAACTTTGGTTTCGCCATTATGTTTTCTAGGATACTCTCGAGCCATTATGTTTGTGGATTGCATCTTGAATTGTTGAACATAAAGCATAATTGAGTGTTATGGTTTGATTATTAAATGATTATATGATCTGATTTATGTGACTTGCTAAGACTAATATGAAGTGAATATATATATTTATATATCTATGTGTCTATATGTTTGATTGTGTGTGTGGTTTGTTATTGCTGGCTATAAACATATTAGCCACTGAGCTTCCCAGCTCACCCTATTATTTTTTCACTCCTCAGGTGCAGAAATAACAGATCAACGTTGAACCTTGCAAAAATTTCGGCTAACTCAAAGAATTTCTATTTTTGTAACTAAGTTAGTTTCAGAAACTTTTGGTACTTTAGAGGCATATCAAACATGAGCATTAATGATTGTATTTTTATATTATGCTACTGTGCTGAATCTGAATATGTAATTGAAGTTATGTATAAACCTTGCAACTTCTAAAAGATGAAACTTTGTCTTCTGGAGAAATGAATGAAAGAAGGGTTGAAGAACTTCTTTTGTATATGTGCAGAAATTTCTTTTCTGTTATTGTCAATTGTGTTGGGAATAAATTATAGTCATTCAATGGCTTTTGAATAGGTTTTTTTCTGAAGCAATTGTTTTAGAGGGAGTATGTATGAATTGTGTTAGATTCGGTTCTTTTGTTTTTGTAAGAATGTATATAGATAGCAGGAAGGAAAAAATGGAGGAAAATGTGTTCTGAATCTTTAATAAATAAACTGTAATGATCTAGTCATAATTAGACAAAATTGTCTTTATAAAAGTTGCAGCTCTTTCTCTTAGCTTTCTAACAACATAAAATTTATAATTTTTGGACTTCGGTATTGAAAGTTATGATAATTTGGAGTAGGAGTATGCAGACAGGGTTGCACGATCGTGCACATGCACGATCGCGACAACCCCAATGTTTCGTGGCTTGTGCTCGATCGTGACGAACCTCCACTATTCATTAAATGTCGCGATCATACACAAACACGATCGCGACTCCTCTGGCTCATGCCCGTGACTCCTTGATGTCATGGCCGTGAATTTTTATTTTATTTTATTTTATTTGTCTGTTGTTTATTTGTTTTTACTCCCACCAAGAAATTTAATTCTTTCTATCTTGATGTTAGTTTTATATGTATATATTTTTATTTCAAAGTTTCCCCCAATTTTGGCGCCTTGTCACCTCGACTATGAAATATATGATGTGTGATGAAGTGTTTGTATTGCTAAATTACTTGCTTGCATTGTCGAGTTTATTGATTTGTATTGAGTGACATGCATATCATACGTACATGTAGGAAATAAGATTAAAATGAAAAGTAAGATAAATGATAATGTTTTATTGAAGGAGTAAAATGCTAACTCGTAGAAGAACACAAAGAGTTTTGCAAGAATCTGTTGCACCTAATTCTCCACAAAGGAGAGGAGGGTACTGATGAGTCGAGAGCCCCAGCAATTACTGAGGCGATTGTAGGGCAAGATAGCGAGCCCTTTCAACCACCAACACAGTACTCTCCTCTTCCTCCAGAGCAAATGCCTAATCTGTTTGATCCTAGAATGTTCCAAGCCTTTGTTCAGGCTTTTGTTCAGGCCATGGGTCAGATGCCATTAAAAACTACCCCAGCACTGGCTAAGAAAGGGAGATAATTTGATAAGCTAAGGAAGTATGGCGCAGTAGACTTCTATGGAACAACTGATCCAGAGGACGATGAGACTTGGTTGAGGAAGACAAAAAGAATACTGGAACAGATGGATTGTGAGGATGAAGAAAGAGTTATGTATGTTGTAAGCTTGCTTCAGGGAGATGCCCTATATTGGTGGGAAAGTATGCCGCCAACTTAACCTAGAAAGATTTCCAAGCTGTCTATAAGAAGAAATATATGTTTGAGATGTATATCCAGTAGAAGCAGAGGGAGTTTCTGATTCTCACCCAAAGGGAGATGACGGTGAGTGAATATGAATGCAGATTTACACAATTTTCTCGATATGCAGCTGAGTTGATGATGAGCAAGGAGGCTAAGTGCCAAAGGTTTGAAGCAGGATTGCATTTGGCCATCAGAGAAAAAGTAGTGGTGTAAAATTTTTTTGACCTTCAACAATTGGTAGAAGCTACATTAAGGGTGGAGAAGCTTGAAAATATAAAAGGCGCAGTGAACAAAAAGAGGAAAGGAAGAGAACATCTCAGAAGAGGGGGTAGTAGTAATGCTTCTATGCCAGAAAGGAGTACCAGGACCTTTCCCCCATAGTCTGATGTTAGGAGCAGTGGTACAAGTAGGACTAAACCAACGAGAACTACTTCTCTTCAAGCCTCGACTGTTAGAGGCAGGGGAAGAGGAGAGGGGGAAAACCATCTTTTCCCAAATGCGATCATTATGGCAAATTTCATAAAGGGGAGTGCTCTAAATTTACTGGTGCTTGCTTTAAATGTAGAGAAAAAGAGCATATGGCTAGGGTGTGTCCATAGTATGCAAGACGAGAGGGAACTCAGATCCAAGATTTAAAGAGGGCTGAGATTGTGGAAGTTAAGTCTACAACTGAAGTGGACAGTTCTGGTGGAGCCAAGAAAGTAAATCCTCCAGGACGACCGAAAGGGCAAGCACTGGCTAAAGTATTTGCAATGACGAGGGAGGAAGCAGAAGCAGCTCCAGAAGTTGTGACTGGTATAGTTAAATTGTTTAATGATGGTATTATTTTTTTAATTGATCTGGAGTCTACCCACTCATTTATTTCGTCAAATATGATTATCTATGATAGAAATTTGAGTTCATTAGATAATCCTTTAATGGTTAGTATCCCGATTGACCAGTATGTCATTATTAGTCCTGTTTATCGAGAGTGTGAAATATATATTGATGAGGTAAAATTAGTGGTGGATTTAATACCATTGGAGATGAAGGGATTAGTTGGGCATGGACACCTTAGAAAAATATAATGCCAATTTGAAGTGCAAATAGAAGACAGTAAAGTTTGAATTGGACAAAGGAGAAAAGGTGGTGCTTGTGGGAGAGAGGAAGGCAAACCTACCCAAAATCATTTCAGCTCTAACAGCAGAGAAAATGATGAAGAAAGGGTATGAAGCATTCTTGGCATATGTGTTAGACACGAAGGTAGATGAAGAAAAATTAGAAAACACTCCATTGGTCAGGGAATTTCCATATGTCTTTCCAGAGGAACTACTAGGACTACCACCACCTAGAGAGATTGAGTTCACTATAGAGCTTCTTCCAGGCATGCAACAATATCAATTGCAACCTATAAAATGGCTCCGGAAGAATTGAAGCAGCTTAAAAAGTAGTTAAAAGAGCTGTTAGAGAAAGGTTTTATTAGGCCTAGCTCTTCTCCTTAGGGAGCTCCAGTTTTTTTTATGAAAAAGAAAGATGAATCCTTGAGGATGTGTGTGGATTACAGGAATCTCAATCATGTAACTATCAAGAATAGATATCCTCTCTCACACATAGATGATTTGTTTGATCAACTGTAAGGAGCAAAATTCTTCTCCAAGATAGACTTGAGATCTGGTTATCATCAATTGAGAATAAAGGAGTCTGATGTGTCAAAAATTGCTTTCACAACACAATATGGACATTTTGAGTTCTTAATTATGCCCTTTGGATTAACTAATGCCCCTGTAGCCTTTATAGACCTAATGAATAGAGTCTTTAAGCCTTTCATAAACCAATTTATCATAGTCTTTATTGATGATATACTAGTTTATTCCAAGAGCGACAAGGAGCATGAAGAACATTTAAGGATTGCCTTGGAGACATTGAGAAAGAAAAAGTTGTATGCCAAATTTGATATATGTGAATTTTAGTTAAAGGAAGTGGTATTTCTTGGAGACATCATTTCAAAAAAAGGAGTACATGTGGATCCACGGAAAATAGAAGTTGTCGTTAGATGGGAAACACCCAAGAATGTAGCAGAAGTGAGGAGTTTCTTAGGATTAGCTGGTTATTACAGATGATTCATAGAAGGCTTTTCTATGATTGCAGCCCCACTTACCAAATAGACAAGGAAGAGTCAGAAGTTTACGTAGACAGAAGAATGTCAGAGGAGCTTTGAGGAATTGAAGAAGAAGAACCTTACAACTGCACCAATTCTAACTTTGCCTTATGGTAGTAATGGATATACATTATATAGCGATGCCTTGAGGAAAGGATTAGGGTGCATATTGATGCAAGGAGATAAAGTGATTACCTATGCTTCCAAGTAATTAAAACGTTATAAGATGAATTATCCCATGTATGACTTGGAATTGGCTACTATAGTCTTTGCATTGAAAATATAGAGACATTACTTATATGGAGTCACCACCAAGGTATTTACAGGCTACAAAAGTCTTAAATATTTGATGAGCTAAAAAGAGTTAAATTTGAGGCAAAGAAGATGGTTAGAATTATTAAAGGATTATAACTTGATAGATTACCACCCGGGGAAAGCTAATGTTGTAGCAGATGCACTGAGCAGGAAATCTACTATAGCGTATGTGAAGACGATATATCTTCTTTTATTGAAGGAATTAGCCAAACTGAAGGTGACGTTGAGGCAAGTTGAATCTGGTGGTATATCGGCTAATATTAGAATAAGGCCAGTGTTAAATAAGAAGATTAAGGACTTGCAGGAACAAGATGAATACTTGGGCAAGCTCAAAGAAGAAATTAAAAATAGTAAGCCCTCTGAAATAGGAATAAGAGGAGATAGATTGATGGTGGTAGGCAACAGATTATGTATTCCGGATATGCAAGAGTTGAAGGATGAAATTCTTGATGAAGTACATAATGCTCCATATGTAATGCATCCAGGGAGCACCAAAATGTATAGAGGTTTAAAAAAACACTTCTGGTGGAGAGGAATGAAGAAAGATGTTGAAGATTATGCTGGAAAATGCTTGGTATGTCAACAAGTTAAAGCAGAACATCAAGCGCCCACCGGTAAGCTTAAGCCTTTGTCTGTTCCTGAATGGAAGTGGGAGAAGATTACAATGGATTTCTTAGTAGGATTACCAAGGACCAGCAAAAAGCATGACACAGTATGGGTGATTGTTGATAGGCTAACCAAGTCAGCACATTTCTTGCCAATCAGACAGACATATTCTTTGAATGCCTTAGTTAAGAAATACATAAATGAAATAATCAGACTTCAAGGGATTCCAAGTTCTATAGTCTCAGATAGAGATCCCAAATTCACCTCCAAATTTTAGGAAAGTTTGCAAGAGACTTTAGGAACCAAGTTGCATTTTAGCACAACTTTTTATCCACAAACTGATGGGCAGTCAGAGAGAACAATAAGGACATTGGAGGCAATGTTAAGAGCTTATGTTATGGACTTCAAAGGCTCAGGGGATGAACATCTACCTTTGATTGAGTTTACTTATAATAATTCCTACCACTCAGGAATTCAAATGGCACCTTATAAAGCTTTGTATGGTAAGAAGTGCAGAACTCCTATTTGTTGGGATGAGGAAGGTGAAAGAAGATTGATAGGACCTGAGTTGATATAAGATACGGTTAACAAGATTAATTTGGTGAAACAGATACTCAAGGTAGCTGAAGAGAGGATGAAGAGCTATACAGACGCACATAGGAAGGAGATGGAATATGAAGTTAGAGACAAAGTATTTCTTAGAGCCTCAATATGGAAAGGAGTCTTAAGATTTGGTAAAAAGGGTAAGCTCAGTCCAAGATACATAAGCTATTATGAGATTATTGAGAAGATTGGGCCTCTCGCCTATAAGTTAGCCTTGCCGCCAAAGTTATCCAATATTCACAATGCCTTCTATGTATCAATGCTAAGGAAATATAGATCGAATCCCTCACATATAGTCCAACCATCAGAGGTTCACTTAAAGGAGGATTTGACTTATGAAGAACAACCAGTGGAGATTTTAGATTCAAAGGAAAAGGTCTTGAGAAACAAGACTGTAAAACTGGTTAAAGTTTTATGGAGGAACCATTTAAGAGAAGAGATAACATGGGAACCCTTGGAAGCCATAAAGGAGAAGTATCCACACCTGTTTGTAGACTCAGGTAAGAATTTCGAGGATGAAATTCTTTAAGGGGGAAGAAATGTTGGACCCCAAATTTTTATTAAAATTTAATTTAGTAAATTAGAATTCTTGAATTAGCAATTTTTGGAGTTTAATTAGGTATATAATTCGTTACGTATGGTTGCATGGATTAAAAGGAAGAGTTAGAATTTAGTTAAGGGTTAGAAGGCATTAGATTAAATATGAAAGGGAAAGCTTAGAAAGACAAAAGTTTATCTTAAACTAATAAGAAAAGAAGAGAAAAGAGTCATGCATAGTAAGAAAGAAAATAAAGAAAGACGTAGAAGGACCTAGAAGAAGAGAAGGAGAACCGAAGTATAGAAAGGAGAAGAAGGAAAGAAAGAAAAAGGAGAAAGAAGAAGAAAGAAAAGGGTTCAGCTAAATTTTTTTAGGTATTTCCTATATTTTCTTCTTGCTTTAGTAGAAGAAGAAACTAATGAAGATAGGTTTTATGTGCTGAAAATGAAGAGAAAAAGAAGAAGAACAAGAGATTTATATTATTAGATTTTCATGAACTTTTAACTGGATCTTAGTTCTTTTAGTTAGATAAACTAATAATAGATTAAGTCTAAGCTTATTTTTGGATAATATAGCTTTATGGAAATTCTATTCGTGTATGTTGATTGAATGAAAATATGTTTATTTGAAGGGAACCAAGAACTTCGAAATCAAGAGCAAGAGGAAGAATAAACTTGAGCTTGGATTTATAAGTAAATAGGTGGGTAATATTGTTGGATCGCGTATGGCTCGAGTATTCATAATACGCTACGGAAGAGACCATAACACAACACGATGTATAACCGAAAACATATAGGATGCGCAAAAATACCTTTTTGACACGAATTGGTGGTTGTTTTTCAGATTCATAGACACTGCTACACGCGAATGTCCTCTACCGGTATCCACACGAGTATGCACGATCTGGGCTGCTGCTATCGTGTGCTAACACGTCCTAAAACTCTTTTCGAATGCCACACGCACTTCTCTCGGATGGTGGCTAGGGTTTTGTTTTACAATGGTGTCTCATACTTATGAGACCTAAGTTTCTCTATTTATAGAGAAAACCTAATTCTATTAAAGCCCAATAAGTTTCGGCCCATTATAT
>JAOQML010016950.1:0-11927 GCA_027568935.1 Erythroxylum urbanii | reverse complement strand
TTTTGGTTAACTAAACATAAGAGAAAATAGGTAGAGAAATTTACCACAACGAATGCTTAACTGATAAATTGGTTATTTTTAGTGTCGATGATCAACGCAAGTTCAATAATAAAGGAGACTGGAAGCCAAGATTCATTCTTATTAATTGTTACATTTTCTTTGTTTTCCTATTCGTTATTTTTCAATTTCGTATTCTATTTAAATTCTGTTTAAGTCATAATTTAAATTAAACCCATTTTGTTACTTTGTTTTGTTTTGAATTCGTAATTCCTTTACCGTTAAGATTCCTCGTGGGAACGATATCCACTTACTACAACTACATTAATTTGTGTTAACGGAAGTTGGTTTCTTTTTAATTTGGTTGCAGGCGACAGCATTACCAGTACCTACGCTAAATCAAAAAGAGTTTTAGTTAACACACAAAAGTGTAACTATAAATATAATTATTGTTGCCTTTTTATTAAGAAGACAAAATACATATCATTAAATAAAATGGCATTGTTATAGATGTATAGCATATAAAAAATTAGGCAACAAAATGAATAATGATGCTTATATTTTTGATTAAAGAAACAAAACAGTTTGAAACTATTGCAACAATGTTGAATGGATATAACAATAGTTTGAATAATGTTGCTTCAAGTTTTGACTAAGGCAATATAATAGTTTCAAAAAATAGCAATAATGTTGAATAGATATTGTAACATTTTAAGTCTTTATAAGGAAATATAATGATCTTTTAATAGAACAATTTGTAACAACAAAAGAAACAATTTATTCTTTCGTTACTAATAATATGTTAATGTAAAAGAAAACTCTTATCATTAAGTAGGCAAGATTTATATATACATCAAAAGCAATATATATACATTAATGTATGTCTTAATTACGTACATACTATCAAATGTAAATGACCAAAAAGCTACATTTATATATGCTATACCGTTCATAAGGACTTGTAAAATTCAACCTTTAACATATTCAAAATACAAAAGCATACATTCAATAGCTAAAATATTCACTTACATTATCTTCTTTCATTTTATATGGAATATAAGTGAATGAATCTAAATACTAAACAAAATCAATATGTATGAGCACTCCAAAATCCTTCACCAGGTACCTCCTTATCCACTCCTAATCATCACCTTCCTACAAGAAAAAAAGAAAAAAAAAACAAAAGTATATTAGAATTGTAAAATTATTATGCTCCTATTAATATTGATATATCTAAAGGATGAAATATTATCTACTTTATTGTGACCTCAATTTAATCAAGAAAAATAATATAGTCCAAAATCTTGGTATGTGTTTAAGTTAAAATCTTGTTCTAGTTGCCTTTTCATTTCTATCAACTTTCTCTTATTCCAATTCCATTCTCATTTTTTCCTTTTCAACTTTTATTTTTGGTTCATCTCTTCTTCCAATGCATTATTGATGGACTACAAATACTCATTAGGAACTTTGTACAAGGCTTCATTCACCATATTATTTTATTTCATGCTAAATGCTTTACAAAAAGTTTATTATGTCCAGGCCTTATCACTCCCGAATCAGCCATAACTTCATCAAGCTTTTCACTATCATTTTCCTTGTTCACTTCTTTAATGCGAGCCTACAAAAGAAAATTTGTAGTCACATTAATGAATGAAAGCACCACATAGGATTACAAAAATTCTACTATAATTCCTGTTATACTAGAAACAACATATTTTGCCAAGAAGAACAAATCAATAACATAAAAATGTAAATAAAATGGAATCAGAAACACATGAAATAAGCAATAAATTTGGGCATCTCACCAAAAGTAGTAACAATATAGAAAATTATTGTAAGACCAACATTACTCACAATTTTCTCCCTTACAACTTCAATAGATTGTTTGTATACTTTTCTAGTCTTTCTTTTATAAGTTGTAAGATACTTTTCAACATTAGTTAGTGAAGTTTTATCCTCTATTTCATTTTGCTAACCATGGAAACAATTGTTAATTATAATTTAGAATTAATTTAGAAAATTAAAGCTATTTCTTGATATATTATAACTCATTGAAGAACCTACCAACTTAGCATAAATACTTGCAAAGCTCTTAGGACTAGTTATGTACATTTCAGTTTGTTGTTTTCTATTTTGAATATTTGTTTCAGCAATGTAATACACATCAAAGCATTATATTAGTTAGGTATCATGTAACTAATATGTAAAAAGTAATAATAATTATTATACCTTCACATTTGGGTGGTTCCAATAAGAAATGGGTTACTCAAAGACTTATTTGCTTGTATAGTTGGGATGATTGGCCATTCTTTCTGCATATGTTGTATACTATTTGAAATGCTTTTGCTTCACTCTAAACTTGTAACTTCTCCATGCATCTCTAACAATTTTCAAAGTCCATTCTTTACCTTCTAATGGCAAAATGTATCCCTTCTACAATGTAATAATACTTATTTAAATTTCATAAATCAAAATTGAAAAGAGCATTAAGAAAATGATTTCTTACATTAACATATTCCTAAATAGATTCTTTGGGAATCTTCGCCAATTAACATGGTTTAGAGATGTAATATTTTGTTTAAGAGCCACAATACCTAAGAAAACTGTGAATTTAGTTAATGTCTTCTCATTAACACCAATTGCCTTATTAAGAGTATTGAAAAAAATTAGTTTGCATTATTTTATGGATTGTACACGAATCTCCTTGAGCAAAGTTAGACCTCTCCCCTTCTTTACAAATTTTATATTGAAAATAATTATTAATGTTAGTAAACAAAAGAGAAATTATTTAAATAATAGTGTAATATATGATTATTATTGCATTGAGTAGTAGCAATTTTTGCCATATCCATGCTTATATCATATCCATGTTCTTCAACTACATCTTCATGTGGTTCAAATTTTTGTTCCATAAATTTTTGTCTTAGTTCTTTCCACATTAGAAAATTATACTCTTTTAGTCCCCCCACACTTAGCCTTTGACCGTCCTCAGGCAAAACAATAAAATCAGTCACAAACCAAAACACTTCTACACTTTCCATATTTTTTAAGAATAAATAGTCATAATAAGCAAACAGAAATAACTTCTAAAACTATAGCAAGAACTCAACATTTAATGCTTCTACTCATGACCAATCAACCATCATTCCCTTAAAAAATTTAGCAATCTAATGGTAGACTTAGACAAAGTGTGTGTAAATAACATTGATCATAGGTACACTGAAACACCATATGATCATGAAATTCTACGATTTTTCAAATAATTATGAATCAAAGGACTTTTTAAGGTTGTAATGCAGCAAGGGTTAAGGTGAGATGTATTTGGATAGTGTAGTGTAAAAGTCATCAAAGCTAGTAAAACAAGAAAAACATTCACTCACCACTGTGTACATCTGCTATGATAAATGCAAAAGCTATGTTCCATATCTTAGATTCAAGCCCTCACACCATAAACCACATGAATCATAACCAATTAGAAGGAATTACTCATTAAAATCCATGATAACAATAAATTAAAACTATAAAGAGTGACCCTTTAAAACAACATATACCTCATATACATCACACTCAAATCACCCATTATATACAACTTTAAGAGGAAAAACTAATAATGAATAACTTTGCAAAACATATGCATTTCCTCCTTGATACTTTTATTTAAACAATTTTTTTCTTTTCTTTTTCTTTTGATTTTGCTTTTTCTTTTTTATTTTCTTTCTTTTTCCTTGTTCTATTTTTTTTGATAAAAATTGGAAGAAGCTACATTAACATTTGGAATTCATTAATAAGAGATAAAATGACATTCTAATCATTATAACCAACCCACATATATGCACACCCCTTTTGGGCATCCACAATCATCAATAACTAACAAATGCTCCACTAGCTTTAAGGCTTGGGTAGGACATTTGGTTAGATTTAAAGCAAGTAATGTGGTTAGCATAAAAAGAAAGGCTAATAAAGCTCAAAGGGTTATTTGGCTAATGTAACTTGTGAAATAAAGAATGCCTATATCATTTCCATGTTAATCAATGTGATAAAAATATGGTCGAAAATAGAAATTAAAGCAAAGTCAGGATGTATATGTCATAAAGGTAACACATAAACAAAAGACAATGAGATTGATATGGATGTGTCAGTCTATAAAGGCTCTAAATCTCACTGGCTTGTGTCTACCACTAGACACTACTTTTCTAAAGAGAATGTATATTAACCAATCACAAGAGTAAAAGTGCATGCTCAATTTTCCATAGAATTTTCTAGTCAATTCACTCTTTAATTATGACTATATAGTCCTAGAAGCAATAGAAAAAGATAAAATATTTGTTTGATTCCCTCTCTTTTTGTTTGAAAACTTAAAACATGTAAGAAACAAACAAAACCTAAAAAAAAACACATACATATAAGAAAGAAATGAGAAAATGTAAAGGGGAAGAAATAAACTTCCCTTGGGTGGCCTCCCAAGAAGTGTCTTTGTTCATTGTCGTTGGCTTGACTCCTTGTTTTCCTCATCACGTGATAAAATTATGATCTTCAAGTGTCACATTTTGCACTTTCTCCACTTAAGGTTCTTCAGGATCGGACCTAAGTTAATGACCTCTCATATTCAACATCTTCGCTATCTTCAAACTCTTAATCTCTACTAAGTCCCCACACTCTTGGAATATTTTGAATATCTCTTCACCCTTTTCTTCCTTGTCCAATTTCTCGGATCTACTAGTTAAAGGTGAAGGGTTAGTCTTAACAATAATTATGGACTCAATACTCACCTTCGAGCTAAATGATATATCCTTATCTCCTTCGAGCTCCTTCTCCACTTCTTCTTCACAAGCAATTCCTTAAGTAATCCTCTCAAGATTCTCAAGCTCATCTCCACTCCGTATGGTTTTTTCACTAACATTCCTTGGGTACACCTTAAGGTTGAGATGGTTGGTAGCTACCGTCAGCCGACCCATTTGGCTTACTAAGTTTTAGATATAGAACTTGTATTCCTCTGAAATTGTAGAGTACTAGTAGCAAGAGACATAACTAAATCTTCCAGAGATATACTTAAGTTGGAATCAGAAGCTTCTAGTCTATGCGGTAATTGTTGTGCATCTTGTAGCTCATCTAGGAAGTAGTTTTGCGAGCCATCCCATCTATAAATAAAGTTTGTATGATCACACAAACTTAATTATAGGATTGAGAATATGAGTTATAGGAAAACTTTCCATCAATAGCATCAATAACATCTAGCAATGACGTACTCCCTTCCATGTGTCCTTTTTGTATACAAACAAAACAAATGTGAAAAGATAAAAAAATAAATATAAAAACTAATTAGAAACAAATATATACAAAACACAATTAAAATCAAGAATAAAAAATAAAATATCACACTCCTAAGCAACAGTGCCAAATTTTGATAGGTCTTAACACTACACAAAATAACTAAACTTAAAACTATAGCTAGTAACGAGTCTAAGCCGATCCCCAGAGAGTGTGTGTAAAGCTTTTGCAATAAAAATAATTGTTGTTTAGGTTAAGGGTTTTTGGTTTTGAATAAGAAAATAAAGTAAAATTAAACTAACGAAGCAAATTAAAGAAAACAATCAATAATGAGAAAGTGATGAATGCAGTAGAGGTTTCGTCATCGGTTCAATGTCGGACTACACATAATTAAACATACTTTATTGAATTGTTATTCTCATACCTTTCCTAGCAACTATTAATCTTAGGTTAATAATAAGCTCTATTAAACCCAATTTTCCCTTAGCTCGTATTTAATTAAAACGAGTTCTTTAATTATACCTAACTACTGAACAACCTAACACAAGCTCTCTAGATTTAGTTGGACAATCACATTATAAGTTAAGAAAATAGATTAAACAAGGTAACAACCACATAAGCTCGGGTCATTTAACCAAGGTTATGTTATCCCTAATGATTCGACATTATTAGTAGCTACTAACAAATCCAAAATACAACTATTATGTGTTGTATTGAAGATTCTAGCAATGGGTTTACGTAAAACAATCCAATGAACACATTCAAATCATTCTTACACAATACCTAACTCAATAAGCATAAGATAACGTAAACAGTTTCGAAAGAGAGAAAAAACAACAAACGCAATGTAGATATTACCAAATGTGTTCTTCTGTATCGATTTCACCTATGAATTAGGTTGGGGAAGCTTAGCCCTCCAAGGGTCTCCAAAATATACATGCTCTGTCCCTCATTTTGCTCTCCAAACAATTCATCCCTCTTTTTGTCACCAAAATGTACTATTTATACCAAAAATTAGGTTTCAAGCAGCCCAAATCTTCAAATTCATGGTTGTGCATTTTGAGTCATAGCTGTGAATTTTAAGTCACAGTCGTGACTCCTTAATGCCGTGAATTTTGATGCCCAAATCATGAATTTTACGGCCGTAAACTTTGATGCACGGGCATTAACTTTGCATTTATGACATTTTCTTGTCTCCTCTTCACTCTATCCATCTCCTTTTTGTTCCATAAAGACAATTAAGTTTAAATATCAAGAAGACAACTCAATGAATTTGTTTTCAACTCACTTTAACTCTTATGCTTCTAAATTGTACCTAAAATCAAATATAAATAAAAATGAGTCTTAAACATTTCATAACATTAACCACTAAGTGTTATGGAATAAATGTACAATCAATTAAGCTCATATTAATACTCTTTTTGAATAATCGCTTCCCTTACTTTTTCGCGTATTTCATCTCCTCCACGTACTGATTCCATTTGTGGTTGTTCCTTAGCAAGTTTCTTTTATTTTTTCCACCTTAAAAAGTCAACAACACTACTTGAAGGACATAAAGGTTATGGTTTGATATTCTTCTTAAAGGACTAACTCTTCCCTTTCTATTAAATTTGTCACAATAAAAAACAATGGAAAGAGCAAATAAATTACGAGTTTTTTAATCTATATCGACATAAACATTTTTTCACTCACATTAGGAAGAGGACAAAAAATAACTGTTACTAGGGCAACTATTCGCAAACCAAATTAACAGCAGAATAATCACATATATATCACCAAAGCAAATGAGAAAATGTGTATCTTTTCTTTAATAAATTGACATTGCTCTTCACTATCCTCCGAATGCTCTTCCTTTCGATGTGACAGATCAACTGAATATTTTAGTTCATAAGCACAAGTATTCTTTTGTTGCTTTCTTAGAAAATTAGCCATAGACCTTGGTGTAACAAATTTGATCGAGTATGTTTGCTTATTCTCTTTTTTTATTGTGAAGACCTATATCAATAAAGAATATTGTTGATAATAATGATATATAAATTATTAAATTAGTAAAGTATAGTTTCACGGCGAGTGATTATCACCTAAACAGTGATAACACGCTTTTCCATATAATTATGCATAGACAAAGTTTAATAAATGAATGTGTTTAATTACAATGAAAAGGGATAGAACATGAGTATGAGACTTAGACAAATGTATATAACGTGAGAAGTAAAATTTTAAAATGTAGATAAAATATTTCAAATAACAAACAAGTTTACAAAAGCTTCGTGTGTAACGGCTCTAAAAGCTCAAACTCGAAATAATATCTTACGTTTAAATGACAAATTGGAGCCATCAAACGAGATTTTTGGAGCAGATTTGCAAATGTAGAGGGAGTTGCAATGATTTGACGTACGATAAATCACTGTAGTTATTTGGGCTTTCAGAGTACCGTGATGCAATAATAACATATAAGAAAATGGGAAATGAAGATCGGAAAACACCACAACTTCTTCACGCAAAGTTGTGGCTACACTTGTGACAATAGTGGTTTTTCCAACAGCTTTTAGAGTACCATGACGCAATAATATCATATAAGAAAATGATAAATGAAGATGGGAAAACACCAAAACTTCTTCATGCATAGTTGTGGCTACACTTGTGGCCCTCAAATCCTCTGTCCCCATTCTTGTGTACCTACCCTGTCCCATTCAATCTCAACCATCCATTTATGTAGGACCTCTACATAAATGGATGGTTGAGATTGAATGGGACAGGTAGGTACACAAGAATGGGGACAGAGGATCACGTCCCACACTTGTGACAACAAAGGTTTTTCCAGCAGCTTTCCGAGTACCGTGAAGCAATAATAACGTATAAAAAGATGAGAAATGAAGATGGGAAAACACCACAACTTCTTTATGCAAAGTTTTCGCTGCACTTCCTTGACATTCCTACTTTTGAGCACTATGCTCACAAGGTTTCTTAACCAAGCATTTCCATAAGGAGGGACATCATTTCATACTTGAGAACAAAGAAAATTCTTGATTTATCTCCCTCTGAAGAAATCCTACAAAACCCTAAGGATTACAGGGAATTCAAGAAAAACTTGTCGTTACTCTTTGCAATTAAACAAATTTATAAAAGAGATACTATCCGTTGGAGATGAAAATGATTCATTTTAAGACAAATTTAAGCTTTTTGTAAGAAGTACAAGCCAAGGACACTAATATGTATAAGATGTACCATATATAACTATTAACTCTCCTTTTGTTGCAATAAACATGAACCTATCAACTCCATTGTAATGTTTTCATGTGTTACGTATGACTGCGTTATTTCCATGCTTATTGCAGTCCCACTCTTAAGACACAAAACAATAGTTCATTCCGGTTATATGACAATGGCATCATATAAAATCAATTTATTTTAGCATTTTCCCTCAAGCATCTAGGTAAATATTATTGCACCATAAGGAGAATGGACCTCCCCAAAACGTAAACAGCTTTTTCGGACCAATTTTAGACTTCAAAATCTACCATGAAGTTATGAAAATAAACAACTCTACTCATCTATTCCCAAACCTTTACAATACTGCAAGGAAACTCCTGTAGAAGGTCAAGGTTTCGAGAATCACAAGATTCCAGCATTTCATTTCTTGAAGCACAACTTTCTCAAAAAAGAAGTAGTTGCACTTGTGACAATAGTGGTTTTTCCAGCAGCTTTCTGAGTACCATGACGCAATAATAATGTATAAGAAGATAAGAAATGAAAACACCACAACTTCTTCATGCAAAGTTGTGGCTGCACTTATGACAGTAGTGGTTTTTAAAGTAGCTTTTAGAGTACCATGACACAATAATAACGTATAAGAAAATGAGAAATGAAGATGCGAAAACAACAAGAGAGGTTCTCCAAAGAACATTTAGTCATTGCAGGTATGAAATGGATGAAAAGCTCAACTTCTTCATGCAAAATTGTCGCTGCATTTGTGACAACAGTAGTTTTTACAGTAGCTTTCAGAGTACCATGGCGCAATAATAACGACGTCATGCATGAAAAGCGTGTAGTAACCTTCCCATTATTTACATCAACATGCACATCCTTTTTCCAGCAGCATATAACATACATCAAAATGTCATTAATTATATTAAGTCAAGCATGTTAGGTGAATATAAATAAACCTCCAACCCCACAAAAAAAAGATAATGTTAGTAGTGGGGCTCCCAATATTTTTAAAAGGAGAAAATTACTCGTTCTGTTTCTTTCAATCGAAAATGAAACGTTTATCTCATTTTGGTATCTAAGTCTTGGTTTCTTTATCTTTTCACTTATTGGCAAATTTTCTACTGTGATAATCACTGGGCCTTTACAACGTAGCTATTCTTTCGTATCTATAGCCCTCCATGTTTCATCATCCACAAAAAATTCTAGCTAAAAATGGAGTCTAATAGTTTATGAGTTAAAAAGAGAGAGAGGAAAAGTTTTAGCCATTCACGTTCATTCATGCTTACACTCAGAAGGCAATAAAACAACATGAATGCTACACCAACAGTACTCCGAAGCTTTTTATAATTATCAGCCGAAATCTTAAGTTCAATGAGAGAAAAGACGAGTGAAAATAGAAAATGGAAAAACAACCATTCACAAATTAATAGAAATCGCACCTGTATGATTTGTCTTTGCGAGGGAGTGCTTGGTAATGGCTCCAACACTTATTCATGATCTCCACGACTTTAGGCTTTATTCATAGTGTTTATACCGAAAAATGGGTTCGGCCCATTGTTACTGTTTTTGGCCGAAAATCCGAAGCCCAAGGAAAGTCCATAGTTTGAAGTCCAAACACCGGCCTTGGCTCATCAGGTTTCAGTGTCTAGCGAAGAGGAAAGTGGTAGAGTTGGAGTTGGATAGGGAGTCTAGAAGTCCAAGATAAAGAGGAGATAAGATGATAGACATCAGCCTAAACTCTATCTCTATTGGATAGGATAAAGTTTATCCAAATCTTATCTCTATCTAGTAAGATAAAATTTTATCAAGATTACAAGTTGAATTGTAGTAGGACACTAACATCTTTGGCTATAAATAGGAGCTTTAAAGAAGAAAAAAGGTCCACTCTCTCACATATCAAAAGCCTGGCATCCCAGCAAATCTTTGAATTCTTTTGCTTATTATTTTTGGCAATCTTTTATTTTTCTCTAGCCTAGTCGTTTCTTTTCAATTGTCATCAGCAATTTTCAATTTCTTACTCATTGCGTTTTGCCGATTTGTTTACCAATAAAGCAAAGTTCTTTTTGTTAGATTTTTGTCTCTTTTCTAGCAATACACAGTCATTTTGATTTCAGTTAGATTACGAGGCGCAATCCTTTTTCGTTATTTCTTTAGTTTGGAAATACTTTAAATTCCTGACACGCTCACAAATACACGCACATCGCAACAAAGGGCTACGTGCTGTCCTTTAGTCAAAATAAAGGCCAAACATATTTTTGGCACCCCCGGTGGGACTCACGCAATGACGAGAATAAGATCTAGTAAGAGTACTGAAGTTTCCCCCAGTGGAGGCAATAAAATAGAAAACGTTGCAACAGCAACGCTGGAAGACCAACCTCAGCCTCTTGAGTTGAGTCAATCGAGCAGCATCGAAATCCTTTTAACAAAAGTTCTGGAGGCCATAGAGAAATTGACAGCTAAGACGGACTCTCTCTGGAACACTATGGAGAGTAACCAAAAGGAGCTTTTAGCCGCGATCAGCGGATCTACCATGCCAGGAAAAGACAGAGGCATAAGCGGAGAAGAGTCAAGCAAGACACTGCGTCAAACTGAATCACAGGCCAGCAAGTTACCAGTGGCCGCAGAAAATCAGTTAGTGGCGCTCATGGTCACTCCAACTGGGGGTGAAGGTCATCAACCAAGGTGACCAAGTTGGGAGAAACCTCTCCCATGAAGGTGCTCAGGGGGCAATCCACCAAGGTTGACAGCCCTAGCAAGGAAAAACAGCTGGTGACCACCTACCAGCCACCACACAGAAGGGATGAGACATCGATTGCTGCCCTGTCTCCGGTGTCTATCAACCACAAGATTCCTATTCAGTTTCACAGCCATACTGGACCAGCAACTCAACCTCCCATTTATGAAGAAGGAAAGAGCTCAGGGGCAATGGGAGTCTGGTGACCAACCAGATGCAGGCGCTCCCAAGGAGTACAAGTCACCAGGCTATTCACCAGCTGGTGACCATAGGCCAGGAGATGTATGGGCAAAACACTCAGACGATAGATCACGTTTTACCTGCCAAGGAGGAGATGAAGGCCAAAGACTATTGCAATTATCATAACGCATGGACTCATTCCACTAACATGTGCTGGGCCTTCAGGAACGTGATTCACGATCGCATCAACAGGAAAATTCTCAAGTACCCAGAAAAACGCTAAAACAAAGAAAAGAAGGTGGTAGCGCAAGAAGTTAGCTGAGAGACTATTTCAGGAAAAAGAAAAATTGGAAATAAAACTTCAAATTCAAACTCAGGCTCACTTGGTGGAGAAACAAAAGAAGCTTGATAAAGGGAAGAAGCTAGCCAACATTGCCAAGCAGATGGTTGAGCACCGTGAGGAAGGACTTCAGAAGAACAAATTCAAAAGGAAGGCAACAGAGGATGGTGCCATCGAGGAACAGGTAAACAGTTACTT
>JAOQML010016834.1:0-11931 GCA_027568935.1 Erythroxylum urbanii | reverse complement strand
TTATATTTCTTACTTTGCTTGATAACCTTCCTAGAAGCCAAATGGGGAATCTAATTGGACTTATATAATTCAAGCTCAAATAAGCCCAGAATTAATTTAATTTCATTAGAATTAATTCCAGCTTATTAATCAAATGTCATTCCACTAAAGACAATTGGTTGAACTCTTGAATTACTAAATATTATGAGAATACATGTTTCACATAAGATGTCCAATTACAAACTTTATTATGAACCATATTATAGCCATTCACTCAATAAAGGGTAAAATTACCGTTTTGCCCTTATGTTGATTTTTCCTTTTAGATCTCCCGTTTTACTCTATATGGTGATTAACACATAAGATCTTATCTTGATGCTAGGACATGATGGTAGCTAGTTCATCAAATTACTGGCGCTAGTTTAATCACCAAACTCTGTAAAAACATCTAAAAGTAATGATATCATTGTAAACTCTTTATTTAAGTTAACGTTCCCTAATACATGTTTCAATTAATAATTCCAGCATGCAAACACTAGATTGATACTATGTACAAATCCATTACGATCATATCAAGAATTATAATGAAACATATATGAGTTGACCACTCATCAAGATTATGGTTCATAATAACAGAATGCTAAGGTGTATGTTTTAGATTAAAGTAACGACACACTTTATTCTTTAAAACATACTTGATTCTAGATTCATTTAATAGTCTCATTATCGATAGTCAACTACTATCATGATATGAAACTCGTCATTCCCTTAAAGTTAACTCTTTTACTTACAAGGAGATAAATCGCAACATTACAGTCTAAACTATAATCAAGTGACCAACTTGATTATTCAACTGTGAATTAACTAATTTAGATTCTAATAATATATATATTTTCCATTCATCTCCATGTATATGTATATTACTTACAAAGTAATCTTGGTACCTTATGACTAGATGTATAATGCTTATACAAATAAAACCAAACTCTTTTGTTTTATTAATAATAAATATTTTCATTACAAAATTAACTGGAAGAAAATTAAGTTATATGTAAATACACTTGCTTTTTAGGGCACTATATTTACAAAACTCCAACAATCTCCCACTTGCCCTAAAGCAAGTTTGACATATCCCTCATTCTCATCCCTGCTATGTGACCCTCAAAACTCTTTTGAGACAGCGTCTTCGTAAATGGATCCGTAAGGTTTTGCTTTATGGGAATCTTTACCACATTCACCTCACCACGTTGTATTATCTTCCTTATGAGATGATGCTTTCTCTCAATGTGTTTGGTAGCTTTATGGTTCCGAGGTTCTTTAGAATTAGCCACTGCCCCATTATTATCACAATAAAATGTAATGGCCTTTTCTGCCTTATGAACTACCTCCAAATCATTCAGGAACTTGCAGAGCCCAACTGCTTCTTTTACTGCTTCATAAGTAGCAACATATTCAGCCTCTATAGTCGAATCAGCAAGACAAGATTGCTTGATACTCCTCCAAACTATAGCTCCACCTCCTAAAACAAATATAGATTTAGAATTTGATTTCCTTGAATCAACATCTGATTAGAAATCAAAATCTATATATCCTGTCAGAATAAGGTTACTTCCAGAGTAAACAAGCATTAAGTTCTTCGTCTTATGAAGATACTTTAGTATGCACTTAACCGCAGTCTAATGCTCCATTCCTGGATTGGACTGGAATCTACTTACCAGTCCCACTGCGTAACAGATATCCGGTCTAGTGCAAAGCATAACATACATTAAATTTCTAACTATCGAAGCATATGGAATGTTATGCATACGCTCGACCTCCTTTTGGGTTTTAGGTGCTTGCTCCTTTGAAAGTTTGATTCCATGCCTAGTAGGTGTGAAAACCCTCTTGGAATCTTACATGGCAAACTTATTGAGCATGTTCTCAATGTAGGTTATTTGAGACAAGGCTATCAATTTGTTCTTACGATCCCTTATAAGTTTGATCCCTAGAACATAGCTAGCCTCTCTTAAATCCTTCATTGAGAACTGTTCGTTTAGTCATCCCTTTACCGTAGATAACATTCCTACATCATTCCCAATAAGCAGAATATCATCGATATACAAGATTAGGAAAGTAACCTTGCCTTCTTGTATCCTTTTATAGACACAAGGCTCATCTAGGTTTTGTATGAATCCATAGGTTTTGATAGACTTATCAAACCTAATGTTCCAAGACCTAAATGCTTGCTTAAGTCCATAAATGGACCTCTGCAATTTACATACCTTATGCTCATTACCTGGCTCATTGAATCCTTCTAGTTAGGCCATATAAATGGTCTCCTCAAGATCCCCATTAAGAAATGTGGTCTTGACATCCATTTGAAATATTTCATAATTGAAATAGGTTGCTATGGCCAAAAGAGTTATGATGGACTTAAGCATGGCAACTGGAGAAAAAATCTCCTCATAGTCTATACCTTCTTTTTGAGTATAACCCTTAGCTACCAATCTAGCTTTAAATGTCTCTACCTTTCCATCTGATCCTCTTTTCATTTTGTAGATCCATTTACACCCTATGGCTTTTACATTTAAAGGTAGATCTACAAAGATCCAGACTTCATTGGTGTACATGGAATCGATTTCTAATTCCATCGCCTTGAGCCATTTTTCTGCATCAACATCACTAATAGCCTGTATATAAGTAATGTGATCCATTTCTTCTTAGTTCGAGATAATAATTATGCCTTCTCCTAGACCTAAATACCTGTCTAGTTGTCTCACAACCCTCCCACTATGTCTAGGCACGACTTGATCTTAGACTACTCTTCTGATTCAACTTTTGAATATATTTTGACATCTTGTTCTGCTATATCCAAATCAACTCTTGATTTGGATGAAATAGCTAACTCCTTTAGTACTACTTCACTTCTTCCTTTGTGATTTCTCACAAATTCTTTCTTTAAGAAGGTCGCATTTGTCGACACAAATACCTTCTTATCTTGAGGACTGTAAAAATAATACCCTCATATACCCTTAGGATATCCTACAAGCAAACATACTTCTGACCTTGGTTCCATCTTTGTGGATTCAGGCCTTAAAACATGGGCTGGGCAGCCCCAAGTCCTCAAGTGCCTTAATGAAGGCACTCGTCCAGTCCACAACTCTCTAGGTATTTTAGGCACCAATTTTGATGGAGCAAAGTTAAGAAGATAAGTCACCATTTGTATGGCATATCCCTAGAACGATTCTAGAAGGCTAGCATAGGACGTCATTGATCTTACCATTTCCAATAGAGTCCTATTCCTCCTCTTAGCTATAACATTCTATTGAGGTGTTCTGGGGGCTGACAAGTTGGAAACAATTCCATTGTCAATTAGGAATTGTTGGAACTCTCCAGATAAGCATTCACCACCTCGATCCGATCGAAGTTGTTTTAATGGCTTGCCTAGCTGCTTTTCAACTTTAGCTTTGAATTCTTTGAACCTTTCAAAGGACTCACTTTTTTTATGCATCAAATATAGATAGCCATGTCTAGAGTAATCATCTATAAAGGTTATGAAGTATTCATAATCTCCTCTAGCTTGTAAGTTCATGGGCCTACATACATCAGTATGTACCAGGTCCAACGTGGATTCAGATCTATTTCCTTTGAAAGGAAATAAGGCTTTGGTCATTTTTCCTTCAATATAAGATTCACAGGTGGGTAATGGATCATTATCCAAGCCCGCAAGGATCCCATCCTTCACTAACCTGTCAAGTATTTTCATTTAGTTAGCTTATCATAGGTTCTATAAAGAACAACCTTTATTTAATTATCGCATTACAAGTAAAATCCTTATTCACATATATTGAAACAACATTTTCAAAATATAAGGAATAACCAAATTTTATTAGACAAAAAACAGAAATCATGCTCCTTACAATCATTGGGATGTAATATACATCCTCTAAATATAACCTATGACCACTAGGAAAGTCCAAGATAATTACTCCCACTGATCCTGCTGAAACATAGGATCCATTTGCTATCTTGACTTGAAACTGACCTTTATGTAGCCTTTTTCTTTGCTGCAACCGCTGAAAAGAATTGCAAACATGGTTAGTGGCTCCTGAATCTAAAATCTAAGAATCAGAATCTGCCACATTTTTGGTTCCTAACAAACTTAGGAAACCTATACCTTGTTTGCTTTTGAAAGACTCAAGGTATAGTTTCTTTTCTAGTGACCCTACTCACTACATTGGAAACACTGTCCCTTGGTGTCCGCTTTGGCCTTCTTTTTTATGGGTTGGACCTTGACCCTTGTTTGGGCCTTCTTTTTCATTGGACCCTTCTTCTTTTGCTTAACCTTAGCCTTGGGCTTAGAAGAAGATACTACATTAGCTTCTGCCCCATGAGCCTTGATATTTAATATATCCTCCATACTCTAGAGGGTATTCATCAACTCACTCAAGGTGTAATCCTTGCTGTTGAGCTCATAGGCTAACTTAAACTACTGAAAAGATGAGTTTAAGCTATTCATAATCATAATCATCTGTATGTCCACATCCATATTCACCCCAAGCATCTCAGCCTCAGTAACTGCATAGATTACCTTCAGTATATAATCCCGCACCTGTTCACCAGGTTTTTGTCTGAGATTATGAAAAGTTTGGATAGCTTTCACTCTTATAGACCTGGTCCTCACACCAAACATCTCATATAAGTGATGGACCATTGGACTAGCAGTTTTCATGCAAGCAATTTGCTTTTGCAACATTCTGCAGACAGAAGCTAGAATATAACACTTACAAGTGTTATCGGCATTCTACCATCACTCATATTGTTGGACTTGCTGAGAAGTTGAATTACCACTAGGAGGTGTAGGCTCATTGTCCGTTAATACCCATGAAATTCGTTCATATTGAAGAATAACGTCAAGGTTAAGTCTCCATTCATTAAAATTATCTCCATTTTCCAATTTGTTATTAGTCAAGAAAAAAGTGAGTGGATTCATATTGTGGTTGATTATGTCTGAAAATATCAATTATTAAAACATGAGCATACTAGTCAACAATATCAGAACTTTGTATAAAATCATGATGCATGTATGTATGATGATAGATTAACAAAACTTAAAAAAATTAAAACTTTATACGATAGTTATTTTCTTATCTATAA
This sequence comes from Erythroxylum urbanii, assembly GCA_027568935.1. Classification (NCBI taxonomy): domain Eukaryota; kingdom Viridiplantae; phylum Streptophyta; class Magnoliopsida; order Malpighiales; family Erythroxylaceae; genus Erythroxylum; species Erythroxylum urbanii. Next base: position 6,816 of record JAOQML010016834.1, on the reverse strand, counting down.
CAAACTAGATGACGGTAGGTCATCTTATCCATTAAAAGAAAAACTAGGACCCTCCCACTCAAAAAACTACAAAGCATCTTCATGCCTAACTTTTTGAGAAGCACCATGATTTGGTCCATTCTTTTACCAACAGAGCTACGGTGGGTAGGTTATTGATAAAATATGTTGAGTGTGTAACCATTTGATTCATTCACTAAAGGTATTTACAAACCATGCCTCGGTGGGAGGTCATATTTGCTACCAATGAGTAGACTTATCCTTTAGGAGACCAAAACCATGTAAGATCTGGGATTCATGTCCTCTGGTGGGGAGTAACACTTCACCACATGCAAATGGGCCATCATATGGAGACCGTAGACTCTCACATGAGCATCCTCTCCTACTCAATCTTTTTCGGTCTTTAAGTTTTTAATAAATACCATCTTGTCTAGATGTAATTTATTATCCATACTATATTATTTCATTATATATCTTACACATAATGAATGCATGGAAAAGCCTAGGGTTGGCAATTTTCTAAATGGAATACAATCACATAATATCCCATACTATTTGCATTCATTTATCCATTCATCTTATGAACTAATAAGCCACAATTGATTGTCCATCCCAGAACATAAATAAAATTACAAGGCTTTTAGCCCCAAAAAAACTTCTTAGACTTGGATCTTCCACTTCGATCTCTTCATTCATATAACTCGGCATAGTCAGTAAAAATGTGTAATGGCATTTTCATAAAACAGAAATTTGTCACTTTGAAAATAAGAAAAAATAGCATTTGTTTTCATCAAAACCGAAACTTTGGCAATATGAAAACAAAAATTCCAGCACTTGTTTTTGGTAGAACTAACACTCAAAAAACATTCCAGCACTTATATTTCATCAAACTGAAACTTTGTTAAAATAAAAATTCCAGCACCTTGGTTCTCACAAAATCGAAACTTTGTTAAAACAAAATTCCAGCACTTTGGTTTTCATAAAATCAAAACTTTGCCAATGCACCAAAGGATACACCGAAAACATTACTTATACTTCTCTTTGATCTATGGTTGCTCCATCTTTAATATTAAAAAATTTTGTAAATTACAAAATCAAAGAAAACAGAAAAATGACACCAAGGAGGAAACATGACGACGATAGGCCACCCTCCTTGTTACAAACCAAACGAAGAAAAACTTACAAGGTAAAACTATATTCTATGGACAACCAAAAGAGCAAAACATACACATATATATTTCTGTCACATAAAAATATGAAACATACAACATTTAATTGCCAACTCATACATCACATATAGGAACCAAAATCATGCATAAGAAAATGACTCTGATACCAATTGTTGGATCGAAAACGAAGCATGTAAGATTTGGTTAAACAGTATATTTCAAAACTTTTTCAAAATCAAAACGCAGCGGAAATAACATAACCAAATCAACATGTTTCAGTTATATATGATATGATATAAGAAAATAATTTACATAAGAACAAGGTGGTAGAAATATACCAACTCCTTACTACAACTTTGACTCCTTGCTTTTGTCTCCTCTCCAAATCCTTGCTATAGCTTTGATTTTTTTTGTATCCTCTCCTTTGTCAATGTATCGTTTCCTTGTTGTTGTATCCCCGACCAATGCGATCTACCACTTGTTCTTCTTGGACAACTTGGTTAACAGGAAAGGAGAAGAATTATTTTGAGGAGATTTTTCTTAGAAGAAAGAAGCCAAAAATGAGACTCTTCTCATTCAAGTTTCGGCTATGCATGCATGAGAGGAGAGAGTGAGTCAAAACAAAATGTAAGAACACTTCTTCCTATCCTTGTCAATTTCGGTTATCATGAAAGAAAGATGTGATATGCATCCAATGCATCACTTCATTCTTTAATCAATCATAAAGAAGCCAATAAATGAAACTCTTCTCATTTGTTTAAGATAGCTATATGAAAAGACCAATAACCTAAATGAGACCTTCTCATTTTTGGTTATGGATAAAAGAAGGAAGAGAGAATACATCAAATGCACCTCTTCCTTTCTTTAATGAAATGAATGCTGCTAAAAGGTTACATTACATGCCATCATTAAAAGACAACCATTAAACCATTTAATGATAACATCATTACTCTATTTAATGATGATAAAGCATGATAAAACCATCTTTAATTTAGCAATTCAATGCCCAATTTGCAGCTGCACATTGAGGTATAAAAAACTAAAATATGCCCTCCTTCTTTCTTTCATAACTTTGTTTTAATTTAATTAATCTAATTAATCAAATCAAACCAAAGTCAAGCCCAATATTAAATCTTCATTTGGGCTTCTAATTAAAGTAAGCCTAACATTCAATCATGGGCTTTAAAACCTCTAGTTATATTTCTTACTTTGCTTGATAACCTTCCTAGAAGTCAAATGGGGAATTTAGTTGGACTTATATAATTTAGCCCCAATAAGCCTGGAATTAATTTAATCTCATTAAAATTAATTCTAGCTTATTAACCGAATGTCATTTCACTAAAGACAATTGGTTGAACTCTTGAATTACTAAATATTATGAGAATACATGTCTCAAATAAGATGTCTAATTGCAAACTTTATTATGAACCATATTATAACCATCCACTCAATAAAGGGTAAAATCACTGTTTTGTCCTTATGTTGGTTTTTCCTTCTAGATCTCCCTTTTTACTCTATATGGTGATTAACACACAAGATCTCATCTTGGTGTTAAGACTTGATAGGTAGCTAGTCCATCAAACTACTGGTGCCATTTTAATCACCAAACTTCGTAAAAACTTCCAAAAGTGATGATATCACTATAAATTCTTTATTTGAGTGAATGTTCCCTGATACATGTTTCAATTAATAATTCCATCATGCAGAAACTGGATTGATGCTATGTACAAATCCATTCGGATCATATCAAGAATTATAATGAAACACATATGAGTTCACCATTTATCAAGATTGTGGTTTGTAATAACATAATGCTAAGGTGTATGTTTTAAGATTAAAGTAAAGACCCACTTTATTCTTTAAAACATACTTGATTCCATATTCATTTAATAGTGCCATTATCGATAGTCAACTATTATCATGATATGAAACTCATCATTCCCTTGAAGTAAACTCTTTTACTTACACAGAAATAAATCGCAACACTACAGTCTAAACCATAACCAAGTGACCAACTTGATTATTAAACTATGAATCAACTAATTTAGATTCTAATAATATACATGTTTCCCATACATCTCCATATATATGTATATTACTTACAAAAGAATCTTGGTACCTTATGACTAGATATATAATGCTCATACAAATAAAATCAAACTCTTTTGTTTTATTAATAATAAATATATTCATTACAAAAGTAACTGGAAAAGAATTAAGTTATATATAAATACACTTGCTTTCTAAAGCACTATATTTACATAACTCTAGCAGTTTGCGCCTAAGTCTGCGAATGCCTTGTCTATAATAATGTTGTTGATAATACAAGGGATGAAAATGTCCCTTGAGTCATCTTTCTTCGTCACTATACTTGGGTTTGCTTCTAGTGCTTGCTCCTTAACCTTCTTTGCTGGACCCCATTTCTGGAGCCTAACTATCCGAATGTCATGAAAGTGTGAGCATGTGAATTACACTGTAGGGTTATTTCCATGAACTCTCATTAGCCATCTTCGGTTCATCTTCATTCTTATTACATCCCAAAAGTTTCCTATTATACAAATCAATATATGCTTAAAAGCCAAAGTAGGCTCATAACTACGTCATACTCCTCCAATCGATTCCCTCACTTTCTTTCCATTAATATTTTTCAAATCAACACCAAAGACCACCAAATTTTTTTCTTGGAGGGATAGGAAAATGGTTTAGGAATCTATTGGTTCAATAATCAATTCATTTGGAGGTTGGACGATGAAGTTATTGCCCAAAGAGTCAACCACGATTATGTTCTCAATCATATTAACCTATGACCCCTTAGCCTTCCTAGAGGGATAACCTTCCTGTGCTTGACCCCTTGGCCTTCCTAGAGGTATAGCCTTCCTTGCAGCCCCAGAACTGACCACCTCAGTGACTGACCTGGTTCTTATTGTTTCTGCTCTCTTTGGGCTTGCAACAACGACCCTTCTTGCTTTGTCATTTAAAGACATTCCCTGATCATGTGTCCCTTCTCGCCATATTGAAAACATGCTCTAAGTAACTTAAAGCACTCTCCTTTGTGAAACTTCCCACAATGCTCACATTGAGGGTTTGTGTACCTGCTCCTCTCTACCCTACTATTGCCTCCTACAATTGAGCTTTGCGCCGAACTTGCCCATGATTTGTTGTTCTTAGTAGAGGCATGTGGAAGTTCCTTGTACTCTTATCAAGCATTGGAGCACTCATTTTAGAAGACTGCTCCCAGTTCTTCCTCTTCTTATTCACTTCATACGTAATATTCTCTAGTTTCTCGGCCTAAAGTGCAGCATCTACCAACTGTTGGTAGTCACAGAAGTTATAGATCAGTAGCTTCTCCTTGATCCCCAAATGAAGTCCTCCTTTAAACTTGCAGCATTTGTCCTCCTCGTTCGCCACAATGGTGGCCACATATCAAGAAAGCTGAGTAAACTTCAACTCATCCTCACTCATACTCATGTCCCTCTGTGTGAGATTCAGGAACTCTCTGGCCTTCTCTTATACATAAACTCATAGAGGTACTTTTTTTCTAAACACTTCCACAAATTCTCTCCGTGATAACATCGAAGGCATAACCTGACTGTGTGGCACTGATTCCCACCAATGCAGTGTGTCCCCTTGCAGCAAGCTCACTGCATAATCCAATTTCTCTTCATCAGAGCACCTCATCTGAAGCAAGACTCTCTCGGTCCTCTTCAACCATGCTTCAGCCTCTTCTGAATTTGTAGTACCATTAAAATCTACAGCTCTATACTTGCAGAGCTTATCATACTGCCCACTCCTCTCCACAGGATCTGGCATCAGAACTTGTGTCCCTTGGGCCATGGCATGTGTGAAAACCTGAGCAAAGGTTTGAAAGAACCACGGATCTATAGTAAGCATAGGAGGAGGAGGCGGTGGCATTTTAAGCTGCACACTAGGTGTCTCAGAATTAGGAGCAAAGTGTGTCCCCGTGTCTTGCGGGATATACAATTAATTCGTACTTCTTTGGTGAGAGCCAGATTGAATCAAAGCTCCTTGAGTTCTTTTTCGGGCTGGCATATTCACTCCTTCAATTGAAAACATAAAAAAAATTAGTTCATGCTTCAAAAGACAATGTCAAATCATGTAAAACAATACAAAACAATGCATGAGGTTCATTTAAAAACAATGCATATTCCTTTCATATTTAAAAAAAAACTACACATTTAAAGCCTAGGATATTCCTAAACCTAGTCCCCATCCCGGACCTAAACCTAGTCGCTCTGATACTATAAGATGCTGGTCCCCGTTTCTAGAGCCCAACTATCCGAATGTCATGAAAGCGTGAGTGTGTGAATTACCCTGTAGGGTTATTTCCATGAACTCTTATTAACCATATTTGGTTCATCTTCATTCTTATTACATCCCAAAAGTTTCCTATTATACAGATCAAGATATGCTTAAAAGCCAAAGTAGGCTCAAAACTAAGTCATGCTCCTCCAATCGATTCCCTCACTTTCTTTCCATTAATCTTTTTCAAATAAACTCTAAAGACTACCAATTTTTTTTATTGGAGGGATATAAAAATGGGTTAAGAATTTATTGGTTCAATAATCACTTCATTTGTAGGTTGGACGAAGAAGTTATTGCCAAAAGAGTCAATCACGATTATGTTCTCAATCATATTGTACCTATCTTGGGACAATTGGCATAACTACCACTAGATATATCAAATTGTGATTGTTTTAGGACGGTTTCAAAAAGGACTTCGAGATCTACAACTTTTATGCAGACCATGAAGAAAAATTTGGTCAACTAGAGGGTCAAAATCACTTCAATTGACGCTTCATCAGACACTTTTTCTGACGCTTTGTCTGGTGCTTCGTCTTAAGGCCATATCTATTGTGTCTGAAGTCCAAAAATTCCAAACTTTATATCTATGGAAATCTAATAAAAAGATCTACAACTTTGAAAAAGACAACTTTGTCTAATTCAAAAAAATTAACTTAAAATACAAAATAAGCATAATACGGAGTAATGTCCTTGTGCTCGATCACTCGATCTCTTGCTCATCTCCTAAAGATGGGATGGAATGGGGGTGAGCTTAAAGATCATGGGTAACAATTTTATAACCGGTAATAAGCAAAACCATTGAAAAATTCACAATGCATAATGAAACACATATTTCCACATTCTTAATTTATCAAACACTTTATAAGCAACCCAAATCATGCATTCAATAAACTTGTCAACACATAAGCACATCAAAAGGGTTTGGGAGGTCCATAAATAGAACGAGTTAACACATTCCCATGAAATGGTCCTGTGTAGTTGTGAACAGAATGAACTAACACAATCCCACATAGTGGTTTTGCGTAGTCGTAAACATGAGGGAGTCCCTAAATAAGCTCTATGCCCCTTGCTGGCAGGTGGGAGAAGTCTTTAGTCAAAGTGCACTTGACATACAGAATGGACCAGACCAAACCCATATAACATGTATTTCATAACTTGTAAACTTGTTGCCTAAATGATACTTTTTCCAAAAAGTGATTTCGTAGACATTGTAAAAAAAAGTCATTTTTACATTCTTTTCATAAATCGTTAACACAATATTCACATACCAAACACATAGCACTTTCTTAAAGCATTCAAAGAGCAATAAATGCATATTTATAATACA
>JAOQML010016818.1:0-11933 GCA_027568935.1 Erythroxylum urbanii | reverse complement strand
ATCTCAAATATAAAGAAATTTTGTATTAATATGGTTGAGAGTATTAGCAAAGTAGTAATTTCTTATTCTCTTTTTAGTATTCCTAAAAGAATTTTAATATAAGTGTGATATTTGAAGAGAAATTCATAAAAGTTATATTGTTTCAAGTCATAAGCATTAGCAAACCAACAATATTTTTCTTTTCCTTTACTAGTATAAAAAATTGCATTTTGTAAATCTTTTTAAAGATAAATTGATATTAATAATTAAAGAGTATAAAGGGTGTAAGGAATAGTAAAGATGTGTCATCGTGTGTTGCTGGAGGTCTTTAGCTTTAGGTTTTTCTTTTTTTGTAATTTAGTCCATAAAATTTTAAAAATTACAATTGAATTTTACTAAATTTTGATATTTTACGTATCGAGCGATACAGCCAGTATCAGCCGATACTAACCAACATTCATACCTGGTACAATACTTATGTTTCGAGTATTGCTCGGACCAGCCATGGTATCAATTATGGTTCTTACCATGTTAGCAGTATTTGTATGACAACAATTTATATGATTTCAAAGCTATGGTATAACCTCGTAATATTTGATTAAAAGTACAAAAATTTCTCATTATGTTACCTTCTAATTTATTTCATGAACTGATGTAGTTTCAACTTTAACAATTTTGTGCAAACTTTGTGGAATTAAACTATCATGTATGTGTGTCACCTATGAAAGGTAGTGTCTGAATGCTCTTCTTGTCGAGATACATTAGCCTAGATTCTTTAGGCTAAATGTAATATTGGATGGTCCATATAACAACTTGATTTTATAAAAAGCGTCCCACATTTATCAAGTTTAAAAATATGATAATGGAAAATGAAGTTGATAGCTTTGAAAATACAGGAGATAAATTAGAAAGTTAAAAATCATAAGACAATCAAATGTATTTAACTTTAGTTTATATATATTTATTACTTACCTTTATTAAAACAAATTTTCTATAATTTATTATGAAATTCTCTTTTGACTCGATTTTTTTCTTTTTTACTACAAAAATTTACATGTCCAAAATAAGAATGAAGTAGAAAAGTTTAAACCAATTGACAAATTTGAGGGAAAATCAAGTCTCTGTTCCTCTCCTTTTCCCTCTTTAGTATTTCTGCCTTTAATCAGTTGATTGTTTTCTTCTTTTAAAATTTAGTTAACATTTCTAGCCTCTCATGTTACTCGCCTTTAAACTAACCCCTTTAGAGTTTCCTCTTACCAACTTGAATTGTCAAGCATAAGCTAATCTACAACCCATTCAAATGGAGACTCGCCTAACTCTAATACTTTTTAACCATTTCTCCTCCTATACTTCATTCTCCTCTCCCTTGCCTAGTTCCCTTGAACTCTAACTGCTAACTACTTCTCAATCCCATTTTTCTCAGCAAGATCATCCCTTAGTGAAAAATTTTTGGTGCTAGGTTGTTGGGGATGTTTAACCTCAGGTTAAGCCATAATTCATTCCTTTTAAAGGAGGAGACCCTCGGTGGTTTCTCCATGGTGCTAAAAGATGGTTCAACACTCTAGTTGACAAATTTCTTAAATGAAAGCTTAAGTGATTCCAAATGGACTAAACTTGGCCTAGAGAAAATATTTCAAATGGACTAAGCTTGGCCTGGAGAAAATGTTCATTAATGAAGAAGATTTCTTTATGTTCTTGTTAATAATGAGACCAAAATGATTAGAGTTTTGATGCAAGGCCCTGTCATTTCAATGGTAAATGATTCTTCTAAAGTTGTAATGAAATTAGTTCCAATTTGAGTTTTTTAAAACATTAGTCAATAATTGATTTGAGTTATCTAACTAGTAATGTTGATAAACCTCTTTGTGGATGAAAACACTGATGCTCTTAATCATACTGATTATGCTAAGATTTGTATTGAGGTTGATGTAAACATAAATTTTCCAAATCCTTTTATTAATTTGAAAACTTTAATTAATAATAAATATTTTGTTATGATTTTTTAAAATAATAATCTAATGATTTGCGATTTGTTTTGAAAATTATTAAACATCTTTAGTTTAATTGCGAGAATATAATAAATAGTCTATATTTAAAATTTGTAAGAAATTATTTTGAGTTACATTTTTTAACTAAGAAATGCTTTTATAATCAAACAAATTTGGTGAATAATTATTAATTACGATTTTTAACAAATTAAGTGATAACGTAGCTAAAATTCGAATATGTCGCAAAAATATCTAAACGACTTCGACTGATTATGTGGTGACCAAATCGATGAAATCGGAAATCTCCCTCCGGTTCTCTTTTACTTCTTCATCTCTTCTTCACTCATTCCCTCTCTCTCTCATGTCCAAATGTCTATCTAAACTCTGCGTAGCAAGTCCGCTGTCATGGTTGAAACCTCGTCACATGTTGTTCGCCTCCCTCTCCTGGTTCCTTCTTTTTTCTTTCTTGTTTTAGCTTAAGTTTTGAATTTGCTTTTTGTTAAGTTTAGGTTCCCTATCTTTGTTCATTCTTTGATTTTTGTGTTCTTTAAGGATGAGTGTGTAATATGTAGAACCGACCTTATTACGTACTCAGGATTGGTCGTGAAAGGATTAAAAATGAAGAAATACGGAATACCTGATTTCAGTTTCATCTCGTGTTCTGAAGCTGATTTTGGCTACCAAACGAGCTCAAATCTTCCTGGGACCTTTATAAAAAATGTTCACCGGCGCGTGATCTAGACCTTTCTGCAGTTTTCTTAAAACATGAGCCCTCTTAACGAGTCAGAGTTCTGAGTGCTCGTGAATGATCTGAGCAACTGTAGAAGACCATAACCTATTTATATAACTTCTATATCGGGCTTCCCCATCACAAGGCCGATATGGACCAGGTCCACACTAAAAGGAACCTATTTTTAACCCAGACTTTGAGCCATTAATCTAGATCATTTATTGGGCCACTATATTACCTATATCTGGATCAAATTATGTAATTTAACTGGTAATTTATTGAAAAACCAAAATGAAAATTAATAACTGTCCATCATAAGGGAAAATTACAAAATTGCCACTAAGGGTAAAATTGTCTTTCAATCTCCCCGTTGGACAATTATTAATTGCAGTTTTAATCAAGTTCAAAACAGTTTGAAAAAATCCGGTTAAGTCAAACTACTATAATGGTACCAAAAGTTTTAAAAACATTTGATCAAAAGGTAATGAAAGTCTTAAATTCTGTCCTGCAAGGCTTTCGATATCGGAAAAAATCAAACATATGTGTCATGTATGACATAGATCCAATATAATCACAAATACCTAATACCTCACTAACATGAATGGGAAAATGGAGTGTGGCAGACTACGATGATACTTTTTATGATCTAATATGTATCATCTTTGTCTATAGGTCTCGACTTCTTTAACTTTATGCTAAACTGCAGCAGAGAAATCCTGTTTTCTCTCACCGAATGCTAAACAGCGTTAGAGGAGACCTTTATGTTCTCCAACCGAATGCTAAACAACATTAGAGAACCTTTATGGGATTAAAAACTTATATTCCCCTATGTCATATGAAACTTTAAGGATATCCATATAAACTTTATGTGTTTAATGACATAGGCTTAAAGACAATCTTTATAATTGCCCAATGACCTTTTAAAGTGCTTAAGATCAAAATAAATCTTAAGACTTCTACATGTATTATGACTATATACAAATGCTGTAATTACTGAGGAAAATACAAATATGATCATTTTTATTAATAAATAATCATAATACAAGAAATGTATAATCATTTAAGAAGCAAAATACAGTGATCTCTAACTACTACTGTCTAGACTTCAACACGCCCATAATGGATACATGTCTAGTAAATACTAATGGGCGAAGTCCTTTAGTCAGTAGATCAGCTAACATATCCTCAGTCCTGATGTGCTCCACTTCAACGTCACCCTTCTGGATCAAGTCCTTTATAGTCAAATACTTGACCTCCAAATGCTTAGACCTCGTGATACTCTTATTATTGTTACTAAACAACACTGCAGCAAGATTATCACAGTACAACCGTATGGATCTAGCAATCGAATCCACCATTGACAACTCAGAAATCAAATTTCTGAGCCAAATCGCCTGTGTAGCAGCTCCATAACATGCAACAAACTCTACATGCATGGTCAAGGAAGTAACCAGTGTCTGCTTGACACTCTTCTATGATACCACACCATCTGCCAAGATAAAAGTGTATCCTGATGTGGACTTGTGATCATCTGAACACATAGCAAAATCGAAGTTCGTATACCCTGTGAGGCTCAAATCGTTGACTTTCCTATACGTCAACATATAATCTTTGGTACCCTTCAGGTATCTCAACACCTGCTTGATTGCATTCCAATGGCCTACACTTGGGTTAGCCAGATATCGATCTAGCAGTCTAATAATAAATGCAATGCTTGGTTTAGTACACACCTGGGCATACATCAGGCTACCAACAGCACTAGAGTACGAAACATTCCTCATAGCCCCTCTCTCAACCTCATTCTTTGGACATTGTGCCAAAGATAATCTCCCTCTATGAGAGATAGGTGCTACAACAGGTCTACACTCAGCCATATTATTTTCTTTGTACCACCCACTCGATGTATGCACTTTGCGAGAGGCTTAACGAGTGTTGAGATCTGTCCCAGTGAATCTATATACCAAGGACAAAAGATGCTTCACCCAAATCCTTGATTTCAAAATGTTTGGCTAAAAGTTGCTTAACTTCATGCAACATCGTGAAATCATTTGACGCGAGCAAGATATCATCGACATACAGAAGTATGAAGATGACCTTGCTCCCCCTGACCTTATAGTATAAGCATCTTTTGACTTTGTTCTCCATAAAGTCGAATGAAGTCAAAACCTCATCAAACTTTAGGTACCATTATCTGAAGGCTTGATTTAAACCATATATTTACTTGTTCAACTTGCATACTTTGTCAGTTGCATCCTGATCCTGAAATCCTTCAGGTTTCTCCATATAGACCTCCTCATAAAGGTTACCATTCAGAAAAGCGGTCTTGACATCCATCTGATGTAGCACTATATCATAATGAGCTACTAATGTCATGATCACTCTAAATGCATCCTTTGAGGACACAGGGGAGAAGGTCATTGAAGTCAACTCCTTCTCTCTGAGTGAACCCTCTGGTAACTAAACGCGCCTTAAACCGCTCAACTTGACCCTGTGTGTCCTTCTTGGTCTTAAATAGCCACTTGCAACTAATAGGTTTGCAATGTTGAGGTAAAACAACTAGCTTTCATACCTTATTATACCTCATAGATTGCATCTCGTCCTTTATCGCTTCTCACCACATATCTGCATGGGGTCCAGAAATAGCCTCTGAGAAAGTAGCTGGATCTTTAACATGTCCAATATCATAGTCTTGCTTACCCAGATAGACTATATAGTCTGATAAGATAGCAGGTCGCCTCTCACCGGAGCTGACTATATGAGAGGCTGATACAACACGATTGTAGTATTAGTCCTGCTTACTTCTGGAGGATGTGAGGATCCTCCCTCATTATGGACATCTAATTTCAGGAACTTCGCCATTTGTGATTCTACAATTCTAGCCCCTCCCTCTCTACAGTAAAATCTGTAGCCCTTAGAGTGGTCGGGATAACCCACTAGATAGCAACGAGTTGAACGAGATTGCAACTTACTCTCATTAGGATTATATAACCTCACCTCAGCAGGGCAGCCCCATATACGAATGTGTGCAAGGCTTGGCTTCCTTCTAACCTAAAGCTCAAAAGGTGTCTTTGACATTGACTTGCTCGGGACTTTGTTCGAGATATATAATGTTGTCTTGATGGCTTCATCCCAAATGTATTCAGGTAGTTTAGTCCTGCTTTGCATTGACCTCATCATATCCTTTACGGTGCGATTACGCCTTTCGGCCACACCATTTTGCTCAGGACTACCTGGCATAGTGAACTGAGCCATTATTCCAACTAATTCCAAATACCTGACACAGGAACCCTTTTTTTGTCCTGCAACCCCATGTCTACTATAGTATTCTCCTCCTCTATCATATCTGACAATCTTTATTGATCTTCCCAATTGGTTCTCAACTTCAGTCTTGAAGATCTTGAATTTATCAAGAACTTCAGACTTCTCTTTAAGCAAGAACACATAACCATATCGGGAATAATCATCCATAAATGTTAGGAAGTATCTCGCATTGCACAACTTAACCGTATAAGGACCATTAACATCTGTATGTATGAGATCCAATAAGCCTGAAGCACGAGTCAACTTGCCCCTGCAACGATCGACATGTCTCTAGATCACTAAAGTCTAGAGTTTAGAGAATGTTATCCTTTTTCAATCTCTTAACTCTCTCCTTAAAAATATGGCCAAGAAGTTTATGCCACAATATGTACGATGTATCCTTTATGGAGGTCCTCTTTCGAGTAATAAGTTTGGCAACATACGAAGAGGCATAAACCTCATTAGGGGTAAGATACATACTATATAGTCCGTAGGATAAGAAGGCTGTACCGCTATGTCTTATATTGATAAAAATGTTTACAACTGCATTATCAAATACAAAATAAAATCCTTCTTTATCCAAAATTGATACAGAAATCATATTCTGTCTAAAAGACGGTATATAAAATGTGTCTCATAGATACAAAACAAACCAAGTATCGAGGTTTAATCCTACATCTCCTACATACAAAACGTCCATCTTCTTGTTGTTCCCGACCATCAACTTTTGCTCCCCTCTAGTTGGCCTATATATATGAACCCCTGCATTGTGGAAGCAAAATGGTTAGAAGCTCCACTATCTAACCACCAAGAACTTGATGTGGTTATAGCCACATTTGATTCATAAATCGTAAAAGCCGAGGAGTTACCTGATAGCTCTTGTTTGACCTTCCAAAGCTTGTACTTCGGGTAGTCAGACTTCTTATGCCCCTTCTTCTTACAGAAGAAGCATCTCATACTCTTAAGATCATATGGGCCTTTGGCAATGTTCAACTGCCCACTTTGAATCTGAGGAGAGGGTTTGGGTATCTTACCTTTACCTTTGCCTTTAGGCTGTTGGGGTTTGGCCTTCCCTTTACCCTTCGCGGCTGCATATATAACTGAATGAGGAGAGCTCTTGATCTTCTCTGCAGCACACCGAAAAATCAAGACATTGATGTCCCAGGTCTCATCTTGTGAGATTTAAGATGTGACCAACATCTCAAACTCCTACGGAAGAGTGTTTAGTGCCTGATGCACTATCAAGTTGTCAAAAATCAGTATATCAAGTGCCTTTAGCCTGCTTTGAAGGTTCACCATCTGAATGATATACTCCCGCACGCCTCCCTCTCTGGTGTACCTCATGGAGAAAAGCTCCTTGATCAGGGCACTCTTCTCAACATTAGAAGATACCGTGTACCTCTGGGAGATGCTGTCCATAAACTCTCTTGCTACTGTCGTCTCTGCAAGTTCACTCAATAGGTGATCCAGTATCGACCTCCTGATGGTCAAATAGTACAGCCTATTTGACCTTTCCTAGGTTGCCATAGTTGCTTTGTTAGCTTCTGAGCTAACATCTATAAATGGAGGAGGCCGTTAGGCATGCATGGCCATGCTGATGTCTGCAATCTCCAATGCGAACTTCATGTCCTTCTTCCACTTCTTGAAGTTAAAACCATCCAAGGTTTTAATAGTGACAACATTGATGTTGTATAAAAAGGTGACTGAAAAACAGAAAAGACAATGTCAAAATCAGTATAAATGCAGGATAACAACAATACTTTAAAGCATTAAAAAGTATCTATATCGAGAATCCGATCACACATATTATGAAACACCTTTGGGCTGAATACATAATATATGTAATTAGACACTCGCATAAAGCGATCAAAGTACAAACCATTAACTCTCATGACACTACCACCTTTGGCTGAATAGATCATTTAAGTAATGACTTTCCTCCTTCTAATACCTTTATGAACATCTCAAAACTTTATATAAGGCCAAAAACTTTGGCCAGAATAACCAAACATAATTCAGAGACATCCCCCAATATGTAAGTAGAATAATCCAAAATACTGACTTAAAAGGCCACTTTAGTGACTACATTCTCACCAGTATCATAGAAAATCTACCCACACAAGGGATACAACTTTATGTCATCCTTACATCCTATATGGGCATGATATATGTGAAAATTAATTATAAATGCAAAAACTAAATGCACAGTCAAATAATCACACACAAAAACTGAAAACATTGTCTTTAAACTTTATTTGAGATTTTTATTTAACAATTCTAAATAAGAGTGTCCATCATACTTTTCCGAATGCTGAACCTACCACACGAGACATAAAACTTTAAGTTTCTCCCTTATGTGTTGTTCGGCGTACAAAAATACACTCAAAATCGGCTTTAAAAAAGCTTTAAAACTTTTATGAAATTCAATTACCAATGTAATAAATCGAGAAAAATTAGAAAATCACTTAAAAAATTACTGGACCCAAAAACTGAAAAATAGCCATGGTAACTTTATAAGAATTTCTAAAAATTTCCTTTTTTTATGATTAATATTCATGTCCGTACAGCTGACGTCAGTCGTTGACGTGGACGACACATCAGCTGCGCGTGTGGCATTGGCACGGGCACGGGCTTACACACCCCAGAAGCCTTTGGCTCGTGTGCGTTACACGCAGCCCATACACAGACACGTTTTAACTGTGTGGTGCGTACGTTGCACATCGCCTATGCCACGTAGATGGATGCACGCACCCGTTTCCCTATGCCGATTGGAGAGGGGGTCGCGTCCTGCGTGTGCGACACATGCACGACACATGTCACGCTCTCGCTGGCGTGACGTGGTAGCGTTTAGTTGGCGCATGCAACACACACGCCAGCTATACGACGTATGCCAGTGTCATTGTAACGGGTTGGGCGCGTGCAGGGCACTCGCCCAACATTCTTCCACACCTCCGACACTGGAGACAATTTTTGGCATCCCGAAGGCCAGATAGTTGCTTCGTTTGGCCCGTTTTCGACCTGATTTTCATGGCTAACGTTATGTATACTATTCTACGTAATTATTTATATAAAAAAACTGAAAAAAGAATCAAAAACAGAGAAAACCATATGAGATGAAAAATAAAAAAACCTTCATTTCTAACAATCTGATCACGCAATCGCTCTGATATCACATGTAATACGTAGAACAGACCTTATTACGTACCCAGGATTGGTCGTGAAAGGATTAAAAATGAAGAAATGCAGAATAATTGATTTTGATTCCATCCCATGTTCTAAAGCTGATTTCGGCTACCAAACGAGCTCAAATTTCTCCGGGACCTCTATAAAAAACGTTCACCGACGCGTGGTCTAGGCCTTTTTATAGTTTTCTCAAAACATGAGCCCTCTTAACGGGTCAAAGTTTTGAATGCTCGTGAATGATCTGAGCAGCTGTAGGAGACCAAAACCTATTTATATAACTTACATATCTGGCTTCCCCATCACAAGACCGATATGAACTAGGTACACACTAAAAGGGACCCATTTTTTATCCGAACTTTGACCCATTAATCTAGATCATTTATTGAGCCACTGTATTACTTTTATCTGGATCAAATTACGTAATTTAACTGGTAATTTATTGAAAAACCAAAATGACAATTGTCCATCATAAGGGAAAATCACAAAATTGCTACTAAGGGCAAAATTGTCTTTTAGAGTGCAGGTGGTTTAAAGGGCACCCAACTACGCCTGATTATTCCCTTCCTTGGAAAAAACAAAGGCAACACACAAGCATTGGGAGGTCAGTAGTACGTGTTATGGTTTGCAGTTTATAGCCTATTATACACATTGTGCGCATAGTACTCAGTTGAATATTTGTTATCATTATTGTCTCAATTTTTCAGTGCTTTTATGTTTGAAAACTCCGTGTTGAACATCATACATGGGTAATCTGGTTTTAATATTTAAGTGCAATGCAATATTTAAAGACTCCTTTAAGAAATAGTGTCCAAAATTATCAAATCTCATCAAGTATGGGCAACAACATTTTTCAATTATGAAAACATGCGAGTGATGGATGCATTTCATAAGAGTTAGCTCATCTTACCTTATTTTTTCTTGTGAGTTGTGATGTCCATTCCAAAAGCGAGGTTTCAATTTCAGTTTGTCCTGAATTTATTTTCAAGCCAATAAATCCATTTGCATATTTTATTGTGCAAGTAAATTATGATGGTGACTGTGGGGGTATGACAGTCGGTGGTAAAAATTCTACACCTTGAAGCAATTTCACTAGTATTATCCCTCTGAACACCCTACTTATGGAAAACAGTATGTTCTCCAATTTCTTTTATCTTTCATGTTTCTGGTCTACCCTCCCATTTAAGAAATAACATCAATTGCTCTTACAACTTTTAATTACAATTCAACATATATAAATTATTTGTTTTAATTTTTACCAATTCAAATAAGCTCATTCATTTTCATCAAATGAAGAAGAATCATTTTGTGTCCTCAATTTTATTAATTATACAGTTGATTTGTTATTGTGTATCTTTATTTTCTTTTATAGAAAAGAAAAAGAAAAGACAAGTTGCATATAAACTCTTCCTCTGTGCTTCGTATATGATGCTAAGCTTCACATACTTCATATGGCAGAAGACGGCAACATCTCGGTTGTGGCAATCCTCTTTGAATACGGTGATGATGGTCCTTTGGTTTCTAAGTTGATTGACTGGTTAAGAACGCCAGCTGAAGAGTGTTATATAACTAATCTAAGACAATACTTAGCTTTTTTTTTGCTCAGCTTCTAAAAGGTTTGGAGAAGATGAAACAACGTATAGGATTCTTTATCACATCGGCAGCCCCGGCCTTGGGCAGGGGCGAGCTGGTCCTCTGCCCAGGGCCCACTTTTAATAATGTTAAAAGTGGAATATAAATATATAATTTATTAAAAAAAATCACAATTTTTTCCTGTGCTTCTTCTCTGCCGCCGCATCCCGCATGCCGCATGCGCACCTCTCTCCATCAACCATTAGGCATCAGTCCACTGACCATTGACCATTGTCCATTGACGTTTCACATTATCACATATACCTCACGTCCTCAGTCCTCACCTGTTTATATTCCACTTTTATATTCCACTTTTATGGCAGAGAAGAAGCACAGGAATATTTATATTCCTCAGTCCTCACCTGTTTATGGCTTTATGTAGGGCCGGTCTTGAGGTTTTGTAGGCTCGGGGCGAAAAAAAGATATGGGCCCCTTGATTTTAATTAAAAATAAATTGAAACAAATAATTCAAAATTTATTACATCATAGAAAATATTATACTCATCAGTACACAAAATATAATCAAACAAGATGTCTTCTACGAGCATTTCTCGATGCAAAATCACTAATAACGGAGTTTAAATCAAGAGATTCAAGCACATCTTTCTCAATACACACAGTTCCAAGACCATTCAACCGTTTTTGTGACATCGACGATCTCAAGTAATTTTATAGCCTATAACGCCGCATGTTTATAGCCTATAACTCAGTATCACGTTTGAAGAACCGAAGAACGCCGCATGTTTATGGCTTTATGCTGTAAGCCTATAGCGATATAACCTCACAAAACTTTAAACTTCTCTCCAACGTTTATGCTATAACCCCACAACTCACACGTTTCACATACTTTCCTGCTTTCCTCTGCTGCTACACGTAACACGTCTTTTTGGGTCTACACTACAGGAATCATCAATATTATATGGAGGTTTTAAGGTACTTACGAACAGCCGTTTTAATTTTATATGTTCATATATATATATATATGAAAGTTGGTTGTAAAGCTATATAATATTGCTCAAGTAGTGAAAAAAATTTGTGACGTGCTTTGTGATTTCTGATAGTATCATCGGCTATTGCACAATTGAGTTGTTAAATTCAAATTTTACTATTGTAATTTTTAATCA
>JAOQML010016797.1:0-11934 GCA_027568935.1 Erythroxylum urbanii | reverse complement strand
CCTAACTTGTTTAACCCTCAAAACACCATCATCTTTTCCATAGATCTTAGAATAAGCAAAATCTACACACTTCATCTCAAATTACTATTTTCCCAATAATGATCAAATTTCACTTTCATTCTTTGCACCATTGAACTAATAAAAGGATCCGGGTTTATAAACTCCTCAACCAATCATGATTGAATAGCCCAAACATAATGGAAGAAAAGATTAGCAGTAGGGTATTTACTACCAGAAAACAAATGGGTTAGATCAAGAACTTGCATAAAGCCTCAATTTTCTCCCATTCATCAAATGTGGGGCAATAGATGAAATGAGGTTCAACACTAGCAAAACAATTAAGCACATCTTTATAAAAAGAATATATTCTATCATCTCATAAGAAGAGTTCCACCTTGTTGCTCCATCTTACTTTAGGTTTTTATTACAAGAAATGCTCAATTCTCTAGCACATTCTTTGAAATGCTTAAGCCTAGCACCTAAACCTCTAACATACTTAACATTCTCTTGAGCTTTGAATATTCCCAAATCAATTTCCTTTAGTCCTTCCTCCATAATCAAATTCAACACATGGGCTACACAACGCACTTGTAAAAATTTGCCTTTTAAAATCAACACACGTTTTGCATTCAAGACATTCTTATAAGATTCAATAAAAGCATCGTTGGCTTTAACATTGTCCATTGTGATGGTAAATATCTTCTCCGTGATATTCCAACCACTTAACAATTTAGAAACCTTTTCAGAAATGTGCACACAACTATGGGGAGGAGGTAAATGAGAAAAATTAAGGATTAGATTCTTGAGTTTCCAATCTTTATCAATAAAATGAGCAGTGATTTCCATGAAGGAGGCTAATGTCAAAGGAGTCCACATATCCATAGTAAGATATATTTCACCAGGGCATGATTTAAGCATCTTTTCAATAGAAGCCTTAGTCTTCTTATAAAACTTAAAAATATCAGCCTTGGCAGTGTTTCTAGTTACGTGTTTGGCATCAAAATTAAGGTAGGAATGGAGCTTTCTAACACCATCATATTCAACCAACAGAAATGGTAGTTCATGTTGCACAATCATCATTGCCAAAGCTTCCTTATGTAGTTGTTGATCCAACTTAGTAGTCCTTAATGACATTTCACCACCAGTTAATATAGATTGGATAAACATTTGCTTCAAATCAGAATGTGTTTTGTTTAGAACTAAATAATCTTTAACATGACATCTCAAATTAGTGGTTACATACCTATTATCTGCGATATACATTTTGTGACAACTAATACACTTCCCTCTCCTAAAGTCATCATCTTTAGGTTTAGTGTAGGTACCTTCTTCTAGGATCTCAAAGTAGTCCCAAGCATCATATCTGTTCTTCCTGTGCTTTCCTTTAGTGTTTGTATTGTTCACTAATGCAGATGTGTTTGGTTGTTTCTACACAAATTAAAAAGAAAACAAAAAATTAGAAAAATGAAAATCACACAAAAATTACAAAAAAAAATATGAAATTTTTATATAAAAAATAGAGACAAAATAAAAAATCACTTTACGCTATCTCATGAAAGCAAACAAAAGAACTAGTCCTGGAAATTTTTTTCCAAAAAAAACCAGATGAAACAAATTTTGAA
This sequence comes from Erythroxylum urbanii, assembly GCA_027568935.1. NCBI lineage: Eukaryota > Viridiplantae > Streptophyta > Magnoliopsida > Malpighiales > Erythroxylaceae > Erythroxylum > Erythroxylum urbanii. The sequence goes on along the minus strand of JAOQML010016797.1, from coordinate 10,312 downwards.
CTAAGCAACTAGATCCAATCTAGAAAAAACTTGCTTAGAGTATCAATTTTTTTAGCTCACTTTGATCGTCATCCGGATTGTTGAATATAGTTTCCATCAGAACTATATTGTTTGCTAGGCCTAGATCTAACATTAGCATAGGGGAAAAAATACAACAATATAATTAGCTAAAAAAGATCTGAATCGAAAAATAGAAACCCAAAAAAAAACATAACAAATACAAAAAAAACAAACGATCTAACATTATCATGAGAAAGAAGGGGAAATGAAGGAGAGGAATTTACCACTTCTGAATTGGAAATGTTGATTTCATTCTCTCTCCCTTCACTATTAGCCATTTTTTAGTGTGTTGTCTCCTAAAAATGAAAATTAAAATGGAAAACCTAAGAGGCTAAGAAGAAAACCACAAGAAGGAAGAAAAAGAGAGCATGAGGAGAGAGCAAAGTGAAATACAAAGAGGCGAGAACAGCTAATGACTAGCAAGAAAATGTAGATTAGGGTTTTTTGGGTTTTTATATGGGAACTCCTAAGTGTAGAGCATGTGCTAAGTGGGAAGTGGAGACCGCAGTTTGAATTGTAAAAAATAAAATTGCAAAGCAAGCTTTTTGGTGCTCTCCAGCTACCACAAAGAAAAAAAAGCAGAAAAGAAAAAAGCACACTTCAAATCAAAATTTAAAATTACGTAAATTTTTTCTTCGTCAAATTTTGAAACAATGATTTTTGCCTTTTTTAAATTCAGATTAGACAATTTTAATCGGTTTTAAATGTTCGATGCTGACCAATTTTAAAAATTTAGACATTTTGTCCGATTAGGTGAACCCGGATCCAAATTTGATTTTAATTCGGACAAAAATTGGTTAACTCGGTTTAAATTCAGTCAAAATAATTCTAATCTGTATCTAATTTTTTTGGATCGGACAGGGTCAGGTTATTAGTTCAGCTGAAATTTTGCTAGGCCTGCAATCCTAGGGGTGTTAATTAAAAAGAGATTTCATTTAATCAATTTAGGGTTAGTTGTTTAGAGTCTTAGGAAAGATATCAACATAAGATAGGAATTTTCAAGGTCCAATAATCAATAATTTAATTGCATAATGAAGGATTAATAATTAAGAATTTTTAAGGGGATTCATCACCTAGGTACTATTTGCTTGATATCAACTTTTCGTAGTATTTTCCTTTGTCTGAATTCATTGTTTTTTCAATCTTAGTTTAGTTTAATTTTTAATTAAATCCATAATCTGATTCGACAGTTAGATAATAGGAAAATGGTAAACACTAGTACTTACAATCTTTATAGGATCGATCCATATTTGCTTGTGCTAACTACAACTACATCGTGCACTTGTGGTTAAAACCTATAAATCTTTATAAGTAAAATATTTTCAATCAATAACCCAAGGGAAGTTTGGTCCTTCTCTTTTACAAACTTGAAGACATTCAAACATGTCTATAAAATACATGCCTATGTGGAGAACTACACGACCGTGTAAGTAAGATATAAGGTCATGTATCATGCCTATATATCTAATTATGAATGTGTACAATCACTTACATGCTTGTATAACTAACCTTGTATAATCACATGGCCTTATTTTACATTATAAAAGGGTAACTAGGGGACCAATCAAGGGATGTACAAATTAGAGATATAAAAGGGGGAAAATTTCTTTCCCTTTTAAAAGCTATGAGCAGTTAATCTTCTTCTTTCTAGTTTAAAGGGGATATCAATGCTATTAAAATGTTTCGACATTGATCAATCTTAGTGATTTTGCTCTTAACTTCCTTTTGTAATTGATTATGTTATTTTGTATTTGAAGTTTGAAATTTATGTATGAATGATTTAGAAAGGCCGATTAGATTATTCATATATGGATTTATTGCAAAAATCATGATTACAATATATAATTGTTGTAAATCTGATTTATGTGTGGTAAATTATTGGTTATGCATCATTTACAGTAATATAGAATAAGTTAAATGATCTGAGCTTATGTGATTATTTCTTAGGTCAACTTACTTTCCTAATTTGCAATACAACTATCACACTAAATCTAGAGAGCTTATTTTAGGTTGCTTGATAGTTAGACATAATTAAAAAGCTTGTTTTAATTAGTTACAATAGAAGAAAGAATGGGATTAATATAGCATATTGTTAGTCTATGGTTAATAATTTTAAAGAGAGGTATGAGAACAATGTTATGATTGATTATGCACATTCATATGAAGGTTAAGATTGAACTGAGAACTAGATTAGACCCATTGATTAGTCCTTGCAATTTTGTATTGTTTAGTTTGATTTATCTTTCATAGTTCAATTATATTTTATTGCATTAATTGAATTCAACCAAACCCCCAATCCTACACACTGGTTTGTTTATTACAAAGGCTAATCATTCACTCTCTCTCGATACGATCCTTTCTTACCACTACTATAAGTTTAGTTATGTAGAGTTAGGTTTTATTTTATGATGTATTCATCATGCACCATTTCCTCTACCTAGTTTTAGGTTTATTTTTTAGTTAAAGGCTAATCATTCACTCTCTCTCGATACGATCCTTTCTTACCACTACTATAAGTTTAATTGTGTAGAGTTAAGTTTTATTTTCTGGTGTATTCTTCATACATCATTTCCTGTACCTAGGTTTAGGTTTATTTTTTAGTTTAAATATCAACCATTAAAATAAATCCATTTTATTTAATTGAATAGGAAATAGTTTGAGAGTTTACTAAATTTCTACTATATCATTATAAGATTGATACTTTATTTTCTATTGTATTGTTACCAAATGGCAAGTTCACGTACCTTAGGTTATGAGTAATATTTTGTTTTAGAGGAAAATTTAGTAGTAGAAAGAACATATCACGTCCATCTTTAGAAAAGAAGTAGAAAGATACTTGGGTATAGACTTTAGCCCAATATGTAACCTATAACTTGGTCACTTGCATCACAAATAACTTCGAATGGAAGTGTCCAGTCCAGTGGTGATAGAATTGATGTTGATATTAATGCCTCCTTTAGAGTGTTGAATGCAAACATACACTTGTCATTAAACAATAAGGGCATATCCTTGAGTAAAAGGTTTGTCAAAGGTCTTGCAACTTGCGAAAAGTCTTTGATGAATCGACGGTAAAATCCTGGATGACATAAAAACCCTCGCACACCTTTTACATTACTTGGTGGTGGAAGTTTCTCTATCACTTCTGTTTTTGCTTTGTCAACTTCGAACCCTTAGTGTGAGATTTTATGCCCTAGCACTATCCCCTTTTGCACCATAAAATGACATTTCTCCCAATTCAGCACCAACTATGACTATTCACATTTTTGAAGAACTCTGTCTAAATTAGTTAAACACATTTCAAAAGAATCTCCAAAAATTGAAAAATCGTCCATTAACACCTCCATTATATCTTCTATCATGTCAGCGAAGATAGACATCATACATCTTTGAAAGGTAGTTGAGGCATTGTAAAGTCTGAAAAGCATTCGTCTGTATGCGAAAGTACCATAAGGGCCAGCGAATGTAGTCTTTTCCTGATCATTAGGGTAGATGAAAATCTGATTATATCCTGAATATCCATCTAAGAAGCAATAAAATGAATGACCAGCTACCCTTTCTATAATCTGGACTATGAAAAGAAGAGGAAAATAATCTTTCTTAGTCAGTGAGTTGAGTTTGTGACAATCTCCATCCTGTGACTGTTCTTATTGAAATTACTTCTCCACTATCACTTTTTATTACTATCATTTTACCCTTCTTAGGTACACATTGTACTAGGTTGACCCATTCACTATCGGAGATGAGATAAATTATCCTTACATCTAAAAGTTTTATAATCTCTTTCTTGACCACCTCCTTCATATTAGGATTCAACCTCCGTTGATGCTCGCTTACCATTCTACGTCTTTCCTCTAGGTTTATTTGGTGCATGCAAACATTTAGGCTTATGGCTCAAATGTCAGCAATCTTCCATCTAATGGCTTTCATTCACTTTCTAACAATTTCTACCACCTTACTTTCTTCTTTCTCATTCAATTGATTGGAGATTATTATCAGTAACGTTTGACCTTCACCTAGAAAGGTATATCTGAGATGTGAAAGTAAAGGTTTAAACTCTAATGTTGGTGGTTTTTCTGTAGATGATGGTATGGGTGCTTCAGTTTGAACCAATTTATCTTGATGGATTTAAACAACTGACTCCTCCATCTCATCGTCTCTTTTAGATTCAAGTTTCTAGTATCAATTGTTTATCTCTGTTTCTACTGACTGTACTTCTGCAATGCAACTTTAAACTTGTTCTTGCACATTTTGATCTATAATTTCAACCTTCATGCATGTATTGCTCGTTATTAGATTCTTTAAGGCCTTATTCATATTGAATTCAATCTAATCCTCACCTATTCGAAGTGTTATTTTCCCTTTGTGAATGTCAATTATGGCTTTTCCTGTATAAATAAATAGACACCTAAGATTAGTGGACAGTTCTTGTCTTCTTCAAAATCCAAAACCACAAAATCTATAGGAATAATAAACTTGTCTACTTGCATCAAAACATCTTCCACTATTCCAAACGGTCTTTTAATGGATTGATCAACCAACTGAATTAACATTGATGTTAGCTTGTCCTCACCCAATCCCAACTTCTTGAATATTGACAAAGGAATAAGATTAATGCTTGCTCCTAAATCACACAAACACTTTGTAAATTCAAACTCACTAACCACACATGGTATTGTGAAAATCCCTGGATCTTTCAATTTAGATAACATCTGATTGGTAACTATGGAACTACAGATGCCAGTTAGAGCTACTATCTGATTATCTTCCTAAGTATGCTTCTTTAATAATATGTCATTTAAAAATTTTGCATATTTAGGCATATGTTCTGATTCCTCTACAAAGGAGAGATTTATCTGTATCGTCTTTAATTTCTCAACGAATTTTGCAAATTGTGCATCTAACTTCTGCTTTTGTAATCATTAAGGAAAAGGGATTTTAGGTTGATATGGTGGAGGTGCAACCTAAGGAGGGTATTAACTCATATTAATTTCTTTCTCCTTTTCTTGATATTTCATAATAGGATGGATAGGCTCCTCTATCGTCTTTGTGGGTGGTTCAAGTTCCTTTCCACTTCGAAGTGTAATAGCTTTTACTTGCTTTCTTGGTTTTGTTCTCGAAGTGCTAGGAAGACTTCTCAAATTCTGCATATAATAAATGTTTTACAATTAGCGTGTTGGGACCTCTAGATTGTGTATTGAAGAGGTATGGTTCTTTGTTACTTGTTCAAATTTGCCTTCTATCTTCTTTTGTGCATCATCTAAAGTTCCAAACTTATCTAAAATCCTACCCAACTTGGATTCCATTGAGGTTGGTTTATCTTTTTGGAAGCCTGATTGTTCTTAAGGTCTGAACTATCCTCCAGCATCGTTCGTCTAAGAGAAGTTAAGGTGATTCTTCCACCTAGGGTTATAGGTGTTGGAGTAGGGATTATTTCCCCCTCCTCGTCCATACTAAGCTCTCATATAATTCACTTGCTTTGGATTGCTTTCGTTCATGAAGTAACAGTCCACTGTATCATGGTCCATTTGTCCACAGAGTTTATACTTGAGTTGCACGAGTTTCATCGGAGTTGAGGATGACGCCTTCATGTTGTTGAGCTATCGCATCAAGTTATCAATTTTAGCTTGCATTTCCATCATTTGATCAACAACTACAATTCCTTTTTTTTAACAGAATTTAGTAGTTTGTCTACTCCACTCGTTTGTCCATAAGTAGCTATTAATCGCCATCTCTTTTATTAGCTCTTTCGCTTCGTCAACCATCTTTCTCATCAGTGATCCTCCTAAAGCTGCATCAATCGTGCCTCTTGGATATGGGGTTACTCCATTATAGAATGTTTGCAACAAAAATTCCTTGGGTAAGTTGTGATGTGGGCACTTCTGTTATAAATCCTTGTATCTTTCCCACGCTTTGTAGATCGATTCCCCATCACTTTACTGGAAGTTAGTAATTTCCTTAATGATCTTAGTGGTCTTAGTAAGGGGAAAATATTTTTCTAAGAAAGCACGAATTAGCTAATCCTACATCGTCACATTGGTTGGTTTAAGGGAATGATAACAAGCCTTTGCTCTATCTTTAAGGGTAAAAGGGAAAGGCCTAATTCTGACTGCATCTTCTGACATCTGATGGCACTGAAAGTATCACAAATTTCAAGGAAGTTCACTATATGCGAATTAGGATTGTTGTTTGTTAGTCCATGAAACTGCAAATTCTATAGAAGCATGTTTAGGAAGGCTGGTTCGATTTCAAATGATGCTGCTTGTACGGGTGGCCTAGCTACTTCTTAGTTAGCTTCTTTGAATCCTGATCTCATGAGGTCCATAAAGGTCCATTGTTGACATCCTTGGTTTGCTCCGTGGTCTAAATTTTGTTGAAGTTCCTCATTCATTGTTAATTTCACGATTTCTTTTTCTTCTTCATGCCAAGCTTTCCTAATGGTTCGTTCTAGTCGAGTGATGCCTAAATTTAACATTTCAGCTGCGTAACTCCAACCTCTCGTGACTTTTGTGCTCATGCATAAGCATGATTTTAGAATTAGAAAAAGAAAGAACGAACGAGAAAAATTAAAAACTAACTAAACACCTTAAACTATAGAACTAAACTAATCGCCTCCTCGGTAATGATGCTAAAAACTTGGCCATGGTTTTTCGATGTGTATAAGTTCTAATTAATAACCTCAATAATCTGGAAAGAATTTAATTTAATCATGCAACTCAATTACGAGAATTAATAAGTAGTAGTTGTAACCACTCTCAAGAATCAACCTAAAGGAACTATCAATTAAGAGAAAGGAAAATTTTTACCTATCTTTAACGCCAACCTAATTGATTATGAATTATTGGATTATTGGTCCTAGATGATCCTAGGGTTGATTACTCTCTTTGGAGTTATAACCATTAACCCTAAATTGTAAACCCTAATTAGATTATGAAAAATTGCAATCTCTCAATTAACAATCTATCCAAAACCCTAATTAGATCTGAATTTGTCCAATAAACTATCGGGGACTTATATGAGATCTCTCTTTACACAATTGCCGATTTAATTAATTTATCGTTCTTATTAAATCACCTAACTCTTGTTAGCCCGATTTAACTATTTTTCATTCGATTTACCCTCTTAGTTTTTTATCGAATTATGCAATCACAGAAATCAATTACAATAAATCCAATAAACATAAATAATTAGATTTTATTAAATCAAAGATTAAAAACTCGAAGGTGAGTATAGAATATCTCAACATTCACAAACCTATCATCAAACTGCTATTCTCAAATCTATACAATAATAAAAATGGAAAATAATAGGAAATACAATTCTAAATGGAGATGGGAGGCAATAATGTCGAGAAACTCCAAATCCGGGAAGTACATCGACGTGGGCTTCTTCTCCACTTCTCTCTTCCTTCTTCTCTTTCTCAATCTCTCAACAATTCTCCCTAGGGTTTCCCTCCAAAATGGCTGATGCAAAAGCTCCTCTTCTTCTTTGTCTTATTCCTTATATACCTTTTGTGTTTGGTTAGCCTTGAGGTTTTGTTACGGGTTCGAAACATCTAAAATTCCCTAAAAACTTGACTTTTCTGAGTATCTGAGTGTCTACCCGACGCAGGCCACGACCGTGGCCCTGCAAGCCACGATCGTGGGCCACATCTGACCTTCTGTCACGATCGTGGCAATGGTTCGTGTCCTAGGCTTTTGTCACGATCGTGGCCTATTGTGCCACGATCATAGGCCGTTGTTTCAGTCTGAGTGTCTCCAAAACTTCTCTATTAACCTTAAAACACTAACAAATATATCAAAGTACCTCAAAAGACATAATAGTTAAGCTCAAAGAATTGGCTAACCCATAAAAACACTTAAACACAATTAATTGACAAACTAACACAATTCTAACCTAAATACATACTAAGCGATTAAGTTAACACTTAAATACATGTCAAACTAAGCCCTAAAATATGATGCAATTTACACTTATCAATTCTCTTATGTGTTAATTTTACCTTTTTATTCCAATCAATCATCTTCACGTGTTTACTTTTCTGTGCGATTTTATTTTCTTTTAATAATTTTTTAGGCCTTAGTTAAATTAGAATTAGATTAGTTCAACAACTCCCCGAGGGATTGATACCTCATATACTACACCCACGAACAGTGTGCTTGTAGTATTTCGAGGGTTTTAAATAGATTAAAACTTGCCTTAACAAGATCCAAAGCTGTAAAAACTATAAAGGCATCTAGCTACTTAGTCACACCATGAAGTTATGGGATAAGGTGATTGAGAAAGAGTAAGAGAGGATGTTACTATATTAAATAAACAATTTAGCTTTATTTCAGGAAGGTCCATGATGGAAGCATTACATCTCCTTAGAAGATTAATGGAATACTATAGAGAAAGACAATGTAACCTACATATAGTTTTTATTGATTTAGAAAAGGCGTATGATAGGATACCATGGGAAATCATACGGAGGTGTCTATAAGTTAAGGGAGTTCCTATGATTTATATACTTAGGGATAATACTAGTGTTCGGAAGATAGGAGGAGATACATAACATTTTTCTATTAATATTGGACTGCGCCAAGGTTCCTTATTGAGCCCTTTTTTGTTTGCAGTAGTGATGGATAAGATCACTAAGAAGATCTAAGGGGATGCTCCTTGGTGTATGTTATTTTTTGATGAAATTATTTTAGTGGATGAGATAAAAGAGGGTGTTAATACTAAGCTAGAACTCTTGTAACATACCACTCTCATGGAGAATATGCTTGAACGTATTGACCATTACTTGAGAACATACTCTATGAGGATGGCACGTTAAAATGGTCAAATAAACTCTTTAAAATTTTTTCAGGCATCAAACACATCTTAAGTAAACCAATATTCATTTTGGCCCATTTCATTTACAAACATATCCAGTCATCATGTCATTACATTTTAGGATTCACACACACATTGTACAATAGCTGAGAATTACAATTCTTAAGATAAAGTAACTGAAGACATTTGCAGGTACAACTGATCCCAACCTTTAACTCATGTCTAATTGCAGTAGCTATACTTTAATTAGTCTAATTATAACTCCTTTGAACTTGAAATTCAACAATGCAATTTTGATGAGTTTGTGAACTCAGTGAGTGAACCATTATTGATGTATTCACTAAAGTCAAAAACAAAGAGACAAGTCATATACCAATTCAGCAAGTATTATATATCACTTCACATTTCATCATGCCTTATCAAGTATCATACTTTCATAAGTATATCAGGTAAATTAACATTTCATATCACGATATATCCTCATTCACTTTTCAAATGTATTTCAAACAATTCAATAATTCTTTTCAATTCAATCATAAGACATATATAAGGATGTATATACAAATGCACATGTGACTCAATTCATTTTTACTTTGTTGTGACCGAGCACCTATTCACTGTCCTATATCCATTGTGAATACCGGGCTCATTTCTTATACTGTCCCGTACTTATTGTGGATACCAGGCTTATTAATAACTGAGCCTGTGGCTCTTTGTGCACATTTCTGAGCTTTAAGTTCTTTTTCAGACTGATCACTCTGGTCACAACTCCTTTATCTGATTACGCATATCAATGTGATGGAATGCATCATTTCACAGAATATGCTATCAATAACTTTTATTCATTGTACGCAGTCACTTTCACATATTCATTGGATCTAAGTTTGAAATTTAACATTTCGTTGGGTATCCATTTTCCATATTCACATTCAATTAGAATACACTCCCAGTATAATCTTGAATATCAAACTCCTCAGACTATCAATGTTTGAAATTATCACAATCATATCAGTAACAATTCATCATCAAATTGCTAATCACAATAATTCAATCATAGCAATTAAACGTCTAGGTTAACTCATAGTATGCTCCGTAGAAGCTATTGCCTTGACGATCTGGCAATGTCTGGATGCTGACGTTCACTCTTGTGTATCTATCTTCATGCAATACACACATATTTCACACATCAATAAATTGTCAATCATATGATTATTCAATCATTCACATGTATATATGTGTCATGTTCAATGCATGCTCAATTGACTTTCCTGGGTATGTATCCTTGTATAAAGATCTTGACTGAACTTATACACTTTTAGATCATTCACTTTATAGATTGTATATAAATCAGGCTTACTTAAGGTAAGGATTAAAACAAAATTCAGAGATGTGTGTTAGGAGCAATTTCAGTGGTGGGACCAAATGAAGACAACAAAAC
>JAOQML010016771.1:0-26451 GCA_027568935.1 Erythroxylum urbanii | reverse complement strand
TTGAAAACTCTGTTGATTGTATTATTATGTTTGAAAAAGTTGCGAATAGAGCGGGCCCGATTTGGTTATCAATTTTCTCACTTTATGTCGTGGTTTTAACAAAAATGTACTGAAATTTGAATGATCGAGTACTATAACATGCCAACCTCGCGGGGCACGAACTCGAATATCACCATCGATATCGGGTTCGGGTCTAGCGGGAGTGGCGTGTTACAGCTAGGCACCTTCGGCGTGCAAAACAGTCCATTGGCACGTTTGCTAGACACCTTTTATAGAAAAACAGCCTATTGGCACAGACGCTAGGCATCTTTGTTGGGCCAAACAGCCCATTGGCATAGTCCCTAGGCACATTCGGTGGGAAACATAGCCCGTTTGCATGCCTTTGGTTGGCAAAATTACCCACTGATGCGATCGCTAGGCATATTCGATAGGTAAAACAGCCAGTTGGCAAGGTCACTAGGCACCTTCGGTGGGAAAAATTGCCCATTGGTATGGTTGTTAGGCAGCTTTAGTAGCAAAAACAGCTCATTGGCACACCTTCAATGGGGAAAACAATCCGTTGACATGTCACTAGGCATATTATATGGAGAAAGCAACCCATTGGCACATCTTCGGTGGGAAAAACAGCCCATTGGCACACCTTTGATGGGCAAAACAGCCCGTTGGTACGGTCTCTAAGCATCTTTGGTGGGAGAAATGGCATGTTAGGCATCTTTAGTGGGTCAAACAGCCTGTTAGTACGCTCGTTAGGCACCATTGGTAGGAAAAACAGCTCATTGAAGACCTTCGGTGGGTAAAACAACCCATCGACATGGTCCCTAGGCACTTTCGGTGGGTAAAATAGCCCATTGGCACGATCTCTAGGCCACCTAAGAGGGAAAAACTACCCATTCGTATGGTGGCTAGGTACCTTTGGTGGGCAAAACAACCCGTTGGCATACTCAGTAGGGATTTTGGGTAGGTAAAATAGCCCATTCGCACGGTCACTAGGCACCTTCAATGGGCAAAACAGCCCGTTGGCATATTCGCTAGGCACCTTTGGTGGGATAAATACCCAGTTGGGCACCTTCGATGGGCAAAACAACCTGTTGACACACCATCAGTGGGAAAAACAGTCCATTGGGAAGGTTGCTAGGCACCATTGATGTGCAAAACAACCCGTTGGGCACCATCAATAGGTAAAACAACCCGTTGGCATAGTCGCTAGGCACATTGGGTAGGCAAAACAACCTATTGCCATGGTCACTAGGCACCCTCTATGGGCAAAACAGTTCATTGGCAGGGTCGCTAGGCACCCTCGGTGGGAAAAACACCCCGTTGGCATGGTCATTAGGCACCTTGGGTGGAAAAACATCTAGTTAGGCACCTTCGGTGGGCGAAACATCCTGTTGGTAGGTTAGCTAGGCACCTTTGGTGGGAAAATAGCCCGTTGGCACACCTTCGATGGGCAAAACAGATAAATGACGGTCACTAGGCACATTCTGTGGAAAAAAATAGCCCATTTGCACAGTCACTTGGCATCATTGGCACATTCGCTGGGTACCTTCAGTGGGAAAAAAGCTTACTGGCACGGTTTCCAGGCACATTCTGTAGGGAAAACAACCTATTGGCACGGTGGCTAGCAACCTTTGGTGGGTAAAACAACCAGTTGGAACAGTTACTAGTCACCTTCGGAGGGAAAAAAGCTCATTGGAACAATCACTAATCACCTTCGATGGGCAATACAACCTGTTTGCAGAGTCGCTAGGAACCTTCGGCAGAAAAACAGCCTATTGGCATGCCTTCGGTGGGAAAATAGTCTGTTGGCATGGTCGGTAGGTATCATCAGTCGTTGGGCACCTTCGATGGGTAAAACAACCTATTGTCATTGTCGCTAGGGACCTTCGATGGGCAAAACAACATGTTGGCACGGTTGATAGGCACCCTCGATGGGCAAAATAGCCCATTGGCATGGTTGCCAAGCACCCTCAGTGGGTAAATCAGCCTGCTTGAGCAGTCGCTAGGCACCTTGAGTGGGCAAAATAGCCCATTGGCACGGTTGCTAGGCACCTTCGGTGGGCAGAGCAGCTCCTTGGCATGTTGACTAGACACCTTTGGTAGCAAAACAACCTACTGGCACGATCGCTAGGCACCATCGATGTGCAAAACAGCTAGTTGGCAGGGTTCCTAGGCACATTCGATAGGCAAAATAGCCAGTTTGCAAGCCTTCGGTTGGCAAAATAACCTGTTGGTACTATTGTTAGGCACCTTCGGTTTGAAAAATGGTCCTTTTCCACATATGCTAGGCAACTTCTATTTGGAAAACAACTCGTTGGCATGATGGCTAGTAACCTACGGTGAGAAAAACATCCTGATGAAATTGTCACTAGTCACCTTCGGTGGGAAAACAACCTATTGGAATGGTCGTTAGTTACCTTTGATGGATAAAATAGCCCGTTGGCATGGTTACTAAGCATCCTCGATGGGAAAAACAGCCCATTGGAATGGTCGTTGGGTAAAATATCCCCTTGACACGGCCCCTACGCACCCTCTATGGGAAAAATAGCCAGTTGGCACGGTCGCTATGCTCCTTTGGCGGGCAAAACAGCTCGTTGATATAGTTGTTAGGCACCTTGGGTGGGCAAAACAGCTTGTTGGCACTATCGTTAGGCACCTTTGGTATGGAAAACAACCCTTTGGCACAATTGTGATGCACCATCGATGGGTAAAACAACCCGTTGGCATGGTCACTAGGCACCTTTGGTGGGTAAAATATCCCATTGGGCACATTAGATGGGTGAAACAGCCCGTTGCCACAGTCGTTAGGAACCTTCGGTAGGAAAAATAGCCCGTTGGGTACCATCGGTGGGCTCATTGGCACCTTCAGTTGGCAAAAACTGCCTGTTGGCACATTTTCTAGGCACTCTCGATGGGCAAAATAACTCGTTGAAACGGTCATTAGTTACCTTTAGTGGGCAAAATAGCCCGTTGGCATGGTTGCTAGGCACCTTCAGTAGGAAAACAACTCATTCGGCACCTTTAGTAGGAAAAACAACCCATTGGCACAGTCGCTAGGCACCTTCAGTGAGTAAAACAACCCTTTGGCATGGCTTTTTAGACCCTTCGATGGGAAAACAGCCCACTAGGTAACTTTGACGGGCAAAACAACCCGTTTGCAAAGTCGCTAGGCAACTTTGATGGAAAAATGGCCCGTTGGGGACCTTTTATAGCTAAAACTGCCTGTTGGCACAGTCGCCAGGCGGCTTTGGTGGAAAAAATAACCCATTGGCATGGTGGCTAGGCATCTTCTATTGGAAAAAAGCCAATCGGCATGGTTTCTAGCCACCCTCGATGGAAAAAATAGCCCGTTGGGCATCTTGGACGTGTTAAACAGCCCGATGGCAAGGTCGCAAGGCACATTTGCTGGGAAAAACAGCTCATTGGACACCTTTGGTAGGTAAAACAGTCCGTTGGCATGATCATTAGGCACTCTCGAAGGGAAAAATGGCCCATTAGCGCACCTTTTGTAGGCAAAATAGCCTATTGACACAACTTTGGTGGGTAAAACAACCCATTGGTACAATCGTTAGGCACCTTCGGTGGGAAAAATAGCCCGTTAGGCACCTTTTGTAGGTAAAATAGCCTATTGACACAATCGTTAGGCACCATTGGTAGGCAAAACAACTCGTTGGCATGACCGCTAGGCCCTTTTGGTGGGAAAAATAGTCCCTTAGGTAGCTTTCGTGGGCAAAACAGCCCGTTGGAACGGTCGCTAGGCATCTTCGATGGGTAAAACAGCCCATTAACATAGTCATTAGGCACTTTTAGTGGGGAAAATAGCCAGTTGGGCACCTTAGTGGGCAAAACACCTATTTGTATAATCGCTAGGCACCTTTGGTGGGCAAAAGAACCCGTTGGCATAGTCGCAAGGCACCCTCGACCGATAAAACTCCACATTGGCACGGCCGCTAGGCAACCTCGGTGGGCAAAACTCGCCGTAAGCATGGTCACTAAGCACCTTCAGTGGGCAAAACAACCCGTTGACACATTTGCTAGGCACATTTGCTGGGAAAACACCCAGTTGGGCACCTTCAGTGGGCAAAATAGCCCGTTGGCACTATGGTTAGGCATCTTTGGTAGGCAAAATAGCCTAATGCACCCTCAGGAGGAAAAACAACACGTTGCCACAGTTGCTAGGCACCTTCGGTAGGAAAATTAGCCCGTTGGGCACACCATCGGCGGGCCCATTGGCACCTTCGGTTGGCAAAAATTGCACGTGAGCACGTTCACTAGGCACCCTCGATGGGTAAAATAACTTGTTGGCATGGTCTCTAGGCACCATCGGTAGGAAAAAACACCAGTTGGCATGGTCGCTAGGCACCATTGGTGGGCAAAAGTGCTCGTTGGGCACCTTCAATAGGTAAAACAGCTTATTGGCATGTTCGCTAGGCACCCTCAATGAGCAAAATAGCCCGTTGGCATGTCGCTAGGCACCCTTAGTGGGTAAAACAACCCATTGACAAAGTCGCTAGCCACCTTAAGTTGGCAAAAGAGCCCTTTGACACGGTCGCTAAGCACCTTCGGTGCATAAAACAACCTGTTGGCACATTCACTAGACACCTTTTATGGAAAAACAGCCCATTCGCATGGTCGCTAAGCACATTCGGTGGGCAAAATAGCCCTATTGCACGCATTTGATTGACAAAATAACCCGTTAGTACGGTCGCTAAGCACCTTCGGTGAGAACAACAGTCTGTTGACACGATCACTAGGCATCTTTGGTGGAGAAAAAAGCCCACCAACACGGTTTCTAGGCATCTTTTGTGGGGAAAATAGCCCAGCAACAGTCGCTAGTCAACTTCAGAGGGAAAAAACTAGTTGGAACAATCGCTAGTCACCTTCGGTGGGCAAAACAGCCCGTTTGCATAGTCACTAGGCACCTTCGATGGGAAAAATAGCTTGTTGTCACACCTTTAATGGGAAAACAGTTCGTTGGCATGGTCGCTAGGCATCATCTATCATTGGACACTATCGGAGGGTAAAACATCCCTTTGGTATGGTCGCTAGGCACCTTCGATGGGCAAAACAACATGTTGGCATGGCCGATAGGCACCTTCGATGAGCAAAACGGCCCATTGGCATAGTTGTTAGGCACCCTCAGTGGGCAAAGAAGCCCGCTTGCACGATTGCTAGGCATCTTGAGTGGGCAAAATAGCCCATTGGCACAGTTGCTAGGCACCTTTGGTGAGCAAAACAGCCCGTTGGCATGTTCAGTAGACACCTTTGGCAGAAAAATAACCTATTGGCATAGTCGCTAGGAACCTTCGGTGGGAGAAATAGCTAGTTGACATGCTCCTTAGGAACATTTGGTGGGCAAAAAAGCCCATTTGCAAGCCTTCAATTGGCAAAACAACCTGTTGGTACAGTCGCTAGGAACCTTTAGTGGGAAAAATAGTTCATTGCCACAGACGCTAGGCACATTCGGTGGGGAAAAAAGCCCATTAGTACAATCTCTAGGCACCATTTGTGTGCAAAATAGCCCGTTGGCACGATGTCTAAAAGCCTTCCGTGGGTAAAACTACTAGTTGGAATAGTGGCTAGTCACCTTCGGTGGGAAAACAACCTGTTGGAACAGTCACTAGTCACTTTCAGTGGGCAAAATAGCCCATTGGCTCAGTTGCTAGGCATCCTCGGTGGGCAAAACATCCCATTGGCACAGTCGTTGCGTACCCTCTGTGGAAAAAATAGCACGTTGGCATGACCATTATGCTCCTTTTTGCAGGCAGAATAGTCCGTTGGTACAGTCGCTAGGCACCTTCAGTAAGCAAAAAAGCCTATTGACACAATCGCTAGGCACCTTCGGTATGCAAAACAACCATTTGGCACTGTTGTTACGCACCCTTGATGGGAAAAACAACCCGTTGGCATGGTCACTAGGAATCTTTGGAGGGCTAAATAACCTATTGGCCACCTTCGGTGGGAAAAACAACACATTGGGCATCATCAGTGAGCCCGTTGGTACCTTCAGTTGGCAAAAATAGCCTGTGGGCATGTTTGTTAGGCACCCTCGATAGGTAAAACAACACGTCGGCATGGTCGCTAGGCACCTTCGGTCAGCAAGAAAACCCGTTGAGATGGTGGCTAGGCACCTTCGATGGGCAAAACAGCTTTTTAACATGCTTACTAGGATCCTTTGGTGGGGAAAAGAGCTCGTTGGCACAGTCGCTAGGAACCTTCAATGACCAAAATAACCTGTTGGCTCATTTTTGATGAAACAGCCAATTGGCACAGTTCCTAGGCACTTCAGTGGGCAAAACAGCCAATTGGCACAGTTATTAGGCAGCCTCAATGCGAAAATAGCCCGTTGGGCACCTTAGGTGGGTAAAACAACCTGTTGACATAGCCACTAGCCACCTTTGGTGGGAAAACAACCTATTGGAACAATTATTAGTCACCTTTGGCGAGAAAACTGCCCATTGGAATAGTCACTAGTCATCTTTGGTGGGCAAAACACCTCGTTGGCATGGTTGCTAGGCATCCTCAGTAGGAAAAACAGCCTATTGGCACACCTTCAAAGGGCAAAATAGTTCGTTGGCATGATCACTAGGCATACTCGGTGGAAAAAATGGCCCGTTGGTGCACATTTTGTATGCAAAATAGCCCATTGGCACACCTTCGGTGGGCAAAACAACCCATTGGTACGATTGCTAGGCACCATCGATGGGAAAAATAGCTCGTTGGGCAACTTCGGTTGGTAAAGCAACCTGTTGACATAGTCACTAGGCAGCATTGTTGGGCAAAACAAACCGTTGACATGATCGCTAGGCCCTTTTGGTGGGAAAAATAGTCCCTTGGGTGTGGGAAAAATAGTCCCTTGGGAACCTTTCGTAGGTAAAATAGCCCATTAGAACGGTCACTAGGCACCTTTGATGGGTAAAACAGCCCAATGACACATTCGTTAGGCATGTTTAGTGGAAAAGTAGCGAATTAGGCACCTTCGGTGGGCAAAAAACCCGTTCGCATGGTCTTTAGGCACCTTTGGTAGGCAAAACAGCCCGTTGGGCACTTCGTTGGGTAAAACAGCTAGTTGGCACTGTCATTGGACACCTTCGGTGGGCAAAACAGCCCGTTGATAGAGTTCTTGGGCACTTCGGTGGGCAAAATAGCCCATTGGCGCAGTTACTTGAAACCCTCGATGGCAAAAATAGCCCGTTGGGCACCTTTGGTGGGTAAAACAACCTGTTGACAAAGTTGTTAGCCACCTTCTGTGGGAAAACAACCCATTGGAACAATCATTAGTCACCTTTAGTGGGAAAATTACCCGTTGCAATAGTCACTAGTCACATTTGGTAGGCAAAACACCTTGTTGGCATGGTTGCTAGGCACCCTCAAAAGGAAAAATAGCCAGTTGGCACACCTTCAAAGGGTAAAACAATCCATTGGCACGATCACTAGGGACACTCGGTGGAAAAAATGGCCCGCTGGCGTAACTTTTGTATGTAAAATAGCCCAGTGGCACACCTTCGGTAGGAAAAACAACCCATTGGTACGATTGCTAGGCACCTTCGGTGGGAAAAATAACCCGTTGGGCATCTTCGGTGGGTAAAATAGGCAGTTGGCACAGTCGCTAGTCACCATTGGTGGGAAAAACAACCCGTTGGCATAACCATTAGGCCCCTTTGGTGGGAAAATAGTCCCTTGGGCACCTTTTGTAGGCAAACACCTCGTTGGAATGGTCGCTAGGCACCTTCAATGGATAAAACAGCACAATGACACAGTCATTGGACACTTTTAGTAGGATAAATAGTGAGTTGGGCACCTTCGGTGGGCAAAAAACCAGTTCGCATGGTCACTGGGCACCTTTGATGGGCAAAATAACTCGTTAGCGTAGTCACAAGGCAACCTCGACTAGTAAAACTCACCATTGGCATGTTCGCTAGGCAACCTCGATGGGCGAAACTCCCTATAGGCACAGTCGCTAGGCACCTTTAGGGTGCAAAACAACCCGTTGACAAGTTCGTTAGGCACATTTGGTGGGAAAATAGCCAGTTGGGCACCTTTTGTGGGCAAAATAGCCCGTTGACACAATGGCTAGGCACCTTTTGTGGGAAAAACAGCTGGTTGGACACCTTCGGTGGGCAAAATAGCCCGTTGAGATAGTCGCTAGGTACCTTCGATGGGGAAAACAGGCTGCTGGCATACCTTCAGTTGTTATGCTCCTTCGGTGGGCAAAATAGCTCGTTGGTATGGTTATTGGACATCTTCGATGGAAAAAACCTTCGGTGGATGAAACAACCCGTTTGGAAGGTCGCTATGCACCTTCGGTGGGAAAAATAGCCCATTGGGCACCTTCGGTGGGCAAAACAGCCCATTGGAAGGGACACTAGGTACCTTTAATGGGAAAAACAGTCCATTGGTATATCGTCGATGGGAAAAACAGTTCATTGGCATAGTCAATACGCACCTTGGGTGTGCAAAATAGCCCATTGATATCGGTAGGCAAAACAACCCGTTGGCACAATCGTTAGGCACTTTTGGTGGGCAAAACTACCCGTTAGCAAGGTCATTAGGCACCTTTAGTGGGAAAAACAGTCTGTTGCCTACCTTAGGTTGGCAAAACAGCCTAGTGACACGATTATTGGGCAACTTCAGTGGGAAAAATAGGATGGTGTGCCAAACAGTCTATTGGCCCAATCATTAGGCAAAATCGGTGGATAAACAGCCCATTGCCACACCTTCGGTAGGAAAAATAGCCAGTTGGCACAACTTTGATGGGCAAAATAGTCTATTGGTAAGATCACTAGGCATATTTGGTGGCAAAAATAGCCCGTTGGCATGGTTACTAAGCACCTTCAGTGGGAAAAACAGCTCATTGGGCACCTTCGATGAGCAAAACTACCTGGTTGACACAATCGCTAGGCATCTTCGATGAGAAAAACAACATGTTGGCACACCTTTGGTAGTCAAAATAGTCCGTTGGCACTGTCACTAGGCACCATCGGTGTGTAAAAAACTCATTGGGCACCTTCGGTGGGTAAAACAGCCCATTGGAACTGTTGCTACGCACTTTCGATGGGCCAAATAGCCCATTGGCACAGTCGCTAGGCACCCTCGATGAGTAAAACAACTCATTGGCAAGGTCGCTAGGTACCTTGGGTGGATAAAATAGCCCATTGGCACAGTTGTTAGGCACCCTCGGTGGGCAAAATAACCAGTTGGCATTGTCGGTAGGCACATTCGGTGGGCAAAACACCCCCATGGGCACTGTCAATAGGAAAAATAGCTCGTTGCACACCATCAGTGGGTAAAACATCTCATTGGCATGGTGGCTAGGCACCTTCAGTGAAAAAACAGCCCATTGGGCACCTTTGGTGTGTAAAATAGCCTTTTGACAAGGTTTCTACGTACCCTTTGTCAGAAAAACAACCTGTTGGGCACCTTCAATAGGTAAAATATCCCGTTGGCGTGGTTGTTAGGCACCCTCGGTGGGAGAAATAGCCCGTTGGCACTGTCATTAGGAACTTTCGATGGGCAAAATAGGCCATTGGCATCGGTGGGCAAAACAGCCCATTACCACCATTGTTAGTCATATTTGGTGGAAAAAAGGGGTCGGTTGCCACACTTTTGGTAGGAAAAATAGCCCGTTGGCACACCTTTGGTAGGCAAAATAGCCCGTTGGTAAAGTTGCTAGGCATATTTGGTGGGAAAAATAGCCTATTGGGTGCCTTTCGTGGATAAAACATCCCATTGGCATGGTTACTAGGCACGTTTGATGGAAAACACGACTCGTTGGGCACCTTTGGTGGGCAAAAGAGCCCTTTGGAGCAGTCACAAGGCATCTTCGTTGGGAAAAATAGCAAGTTGGCACATCTTAGATGGGAAAGCAGTTCGTTGGCACGGCCGTTAGGTGCCATCGATGGGAAAAGACCCGTTGGGCACCTTCGGTGTGTAAAATAGCCTGCTGGAACGATCGTTAGGCATTTTCGGTAGGCAGAATAGTCGGTTGGCAAGGTCGCTAGGCACCCTCGATGGTTAAAACAACTCGTTGGCAAGGTTACTAGGCAAATTAGGTGGGTAAAACAACCCATTGGCACGATTGCTAGGCACCTTGGGTGGGCAAAACAGCCCATTGGCACAGTCGCTAGGCACCCTTAGTGGGAAAAACAACCCGTTGATGTTGTTGCTAGACACGTTCAATGGGCAAAACAGCCCCACGAGCACCTTCGGCCCATTGACACACATTCGGTGGGTGAAAAAGTCCATTGGCACAGTCACTATGCACATTCAACGGAAAAAACAACCCGTTGACTTGGTCGCTAGGCACCTTTTTTGGGAAAAATAGCCCGTTTGGCACCTTTAGGGGGTAAAATAGCACTTTGGCACAGTCGCTAGGCACCTACAATGGCTAAAATAGCCAGTTGGCTCATTTTTGGTGTGAAAAATTGCTCGTTGGCATGGTCGCTGGGTAAAATAGTCCGTTGGCACGGTCGCTTGGCACCTTTAGTGATCTAAACAAACCTTGGCATGGTTGCTTGGCACTCTCGGTGGGAAAAATAGATCGTTGGCATAGCCGCTAGGCCACTTTGATGGGAAAAACAACCCGTTGGGCACCTTCAGTGGGTAAAATAGCCCATCGACACGATCACTAGGCGCCTTCGGTTAGCAAAACAGCCCGTTTCCCAGTCAGTAGGCACCTTTTGTGGGGAAAATAGCTAGTTGGCCTACCTTTGGTGGGCAAAACAGTCCATTGGCACGATCGCTAGGCACGTTTGGTGGAAAAAATAGTCCATTGGTGCACTTTCGTTGGGTAAAACAACCTGTTTGCATGCCTTCGGTGGGTAAAATAGTTAGTTGACACAGTCACCAGGCACCCACGGTAGGGAAAATAGCTCGTTGGCACATTTTCTAGGCATATTTGGTGGAAAAATAGCTCATTGGGCACCTTCGGTTGGAAAACAACATGTTGGAACGGTCACTTATCACCTCTAGTCGGAAAACAGCCCATTGAAATGGTCACTAGGTATCTTGAGTAGGCAAAACAACCCGTTGGCACGGCCACTCGACATCTTCAGTGAGCAAAATAGCCAGTTGGCACCTTTATGATGCACGTTTGGGGGAAAAAACAACCATTGGCACGGTCATTAGGCACCTTTAGTGAGCAAAACAACCTATTGGCATGATCCATAGACACATTCGATGGGCAAAACAGCCCGTTTGCACTCTTTTGGTTGGCAAAATAATCTGTTGGTACGGTTGCTAGGCATCTTTGGTGAGGAAAAAAGCCCATTGGCACGGTCTCTAGGCACCTTCTATGGGGAGAACAACCTATTGACGTGTAAAACAACCCATACGAATGGTTGCTATTCATCTTTAATGGGAAAACAGCCTGTTGGAGTGGTCGTTAGTCACCTTTGGTGGGCAAAACAACCCGTTGACATGGTTGTTAGGCACCCTCGTTGGGAAAAAAGCCCATTAGGAGGGATGCTAAGCAACTTTGGTAGGAAAAACAACCCGGTGGCACACCTTTGGTGGGCAAAATAGTCCGTTGGCATGGTCATTAGGCACATTTGGTAGAAAAGTCGTCCCGTTAGCACGGTCGCGAGGCTCCTTATGTGGGCAAAATAACCTATTGGTTTCGATGGGTAAAACAGTCTATCGGCACGGTCGCTAGGCCCTTTTGGTGGGCAAAATAGCACATTGTCAAAGGCACTAGGCACTTTTTATGGGAAAAGCAGCCCGTTGCTCACCTTCAGTGGAAAAATAGCTCGTTGGCACGGTCGCTAGGCAATTCAGTAGGAAAAACAACCCTTTGGCACACCTTTGGTGTGCAGAACAGTCCGTTGGTATAGTCACTAGGAACCTTTGGTAGGTAAAACATCCCAATGGGACGGTCGCTAGGCACCCTTGGTAGGCAAAACATGTTGGCACTATCGCTAGGCACCTTCTGTGGGCAAAACAGACCGTTGGTATTGTCTCTAGGCACTTGGGTGGGCAAAACATCCCAATGGGGCAGTCATTAGGCACTCTTGATGGGCAAAACAACCCATTGGCACAGTCGCTAGGCACCCTCAGTACGGTCACTAGGCACCCTTAGTGGGCAAAACATCCTATTGGCACGATCGCTAAGCACCTCAGTGGGCAAAACAACCTATTGGCACAGTTGTTGGGCACCTTGGGTGGCCAAAACATCCTAATAGGACGATCGCTAGGCACCTTCAGTGGACAAAACAACCCATTGGCATGATCGCTAGGCACCTTCGATGGGCAAAACACCCAATGGGATGGTCGCTAGGCACCCTCGGTGTGCAAAGCAACTCGTTGGCACAGTCACTAAGCACCCTCGGTGGACAAAACAACCATTTGGCAGAGTTTCTAGGCATCTTGGGTGGGCAAAACAACTCGTTGACACAGTCACCAGGCACCTTTGGTGGATAAAACAACCTACTGGCGCGTTCGCCTCACACCTTTATTGGAAAAACAACCAGTTGGGCACCTTCGGTGGGCAAACCAACCCATTGGCACAGTGGTTAGGCACCCTCGGTAGGCAAAACAACCCATTCGTATGGTCACTATGCACCTTTGGTGGGTAATACAGCCCATTGGCACACATTTCAAGGGCAAAAGAACCCATTGGTACGGTCGCTAGGCACGTTTTGTGTGAAAAATAGCCCTAGGCACCTTCGGTGTGCAAAATAGCCCTTTGGCAGGCTTGCTAGGCATGATCGGTGGGAAAAACAACCCGTTGAGCACCTTCAGTGGGCAAAACTACCCACTGCAATAGACCCTACGCACCTTCGGTGGGTAAAATAGCCTATTGGTACGATCGCTAGGCACCCTCAGTGGCCAAAACTACCTGATGACACGGTTGCTAGGCACCTTTGGAGGGCAAAACAACCTATTGGCATGGTCATTAGGTACCTTGGGTGAGCAAAATAGCCCGTTTGCATAGTAACTAGGCACCTTTGGTTGGTAAAATAGCCCGTTGGCACATTCGCTAGACACCTTTGGTGAAAAAAATAGCCAATTGGGCACCTTCGATTAGCAAAATAGCCCGTTGGCATGGTCTCTAAGCGCCCTCAGTGGGCAAAACAACCCATTGGCAAGGTCACTAGGCGCCTTCGGTGGCAAAACAACCCGTTGGCATAGTGGCTAGGCACATTCGGTGGGAAAAACAACTCGTTAGGTAACTTTGGTGGGCAAAACAGCCAGTTGGCACTGTCGCTAGGCAGATTTGGTGGGAAAAACACCCTGTTGGCACACCTTCTGTAGGAAAACAGTCCATTGGCATAGTCGCTAGGCACCATCAGTGGGCAAAATAAACCTTTGGGCTCCTTTGGTGGGTAAAACAACCCGTTGACACGGTCGCTAGGCACCTTATGTAGGAAAAACAACTCGTTGGTGTTAGTAGTGTGCCATAGACCAATGGTCTTATGTGACTTTTGTACTGACATTCTGACTTATTATTAATATATTATAAGGTATTCTTTTATATATGCATGTTATATTCCATGAATAGTATTAGGCTTATGTCGTCAAGTATGTGACTTGATAATAAAACCATAAGCATTATAATACTATTATAAACTGTCCCTGGTCGATCATTACTGGTGGAACAATAATGAATTAAGGCTAGTATGTGTTCTGTTTGATGATCATATTTTACTAATCATAGATATGAGTTATCAAATCAAATACATAAATATAAGTTAGAGAACATATATTGGATTGACCCATTGAGAGAACACTCATGGTTTCATATCATTAGTGATTATCAATATGGCTTGACTTTAGTCCTTTGACCTAAAGTCATCATGGTTCCCTAAATGAGGAATTCAGTATTTTAACATTAGACTAAGTTATCTTTAATTGGATAACAACTAGTCTTATGTTAGACATTAAATGAATCATGCGGAGGGATGTGAATGACTTAGATGGGCTTTGTACCTCTCTTAAATGAGAGAGATAACATTTGGGCCTCTTAACAAGTATGACTAAAGAAATGCATGTCTCAAATGAATTGATAAGGAGTCATTAATGTCATTTTTTATAGTTAGTCAACTTGGGAATTAAGAAACTATGATTAATCAAAGGTTGACACATACCATGCCTTATGATTAATCTTGATATCATGTTACAAAGGGCCTGATTTTATAACCATGGTTACAGGTTAAATCAGATAATTGATCCTCATTTGATTTGGGTAGTCATAATGTCTTACTAAAGGCCTGCTTATATCTTATAGGCCTTAAAGTATGATCAAGCCCATTGCCAACATCAAATGAGCCTACAATGTGGCACACAAAGAGTGATGTGATTTGTGCTTATTCTCTTATACCTAATTTATTAGGCACTAAATAAATATATGTGTATATATTTATTGGGTTAGATTGAATTAAGTTGTTGGGCTTTTATTATATGAGATATAATATGTGCTGAAACTTATTGGGCTTCCATAATCCTAATGGGTTTAGGATTATGATATTCTTATACCTAGTGGGAATAGGTCTCATTAGATGATATACGAAAAAAACCACAACCACCTCGACCTAGTTGTTCGTTCTTTTTCTGATAGAAAAATTGTGCGACATTCGAAAGTGTTTTAAAATGTGCTATCACACAATAGCCACTGTCTGGATCATTCATTTTCATGTGGATACTGGTAGAGGACGTTTGCGTGCTATAGCATCCACAAATATGAAACAAATCATAATCTGTATGTTCAAAGAGGTAATTCTGCATACTTCTTAATGTGTTTTTGGTTAATCAAGGCACAAGATCAGAAGTTTTACGATCCATTCTATTGCATAATTTTAATTCATAGGCCATAGGTGGTCCAACAGTTGGAATGGTCGCTAGGCACCCTCTGTGGGCAAAACAGCCCTTTCGAACAGTCGCTAGACACCTTGGGTGGGCAAAACAAACTGTTGTCAAAATAACCTATTTATATAATTGCTAGGATCCTTTGTTGGGAAAAAAGAGCTCGTTGGCACAGTCGCTAGGCATCTTTTAATGGCTAAAATAGCCCACTGGCTCATTTTTGGTGAAACAGCCCATTGGTACAATCGCTTGGCACCTTCGATGGGCAAAACAACCCTTGGCACGGTCGCTAGGCACCCTCAGTGGCAAAAACAACCCATTAGGACTGTTGATAGGCACCTTGGGTGGCTGTTTTGCCTATTGGCATAATGGTTAGACACCCTTGGTGGGTAAAAGAACTCGTTGGCACGGTCGTTAGGCACTCTTAGTGGGTAAAAAAACTCGTTGGCTCAGTCGCTAGGCACCCTCAGTGGGTAAAATAATCCATTGGCACAATCGTTAGGTGCCCTCAATGGGTAAAATAGCCCGTTGGTCGCTACTCAAGCTCGGTGGGTAAGACATCTAGCTGACACGATCACTAGGCACCTTTAGAGGGCAAACTAGCCGATTGGTAAGGTCGCTAGGCTCCTTGGGTGTGAAAAACATCTCAATGGGACGGTAGCTAGGCACCTTAAGTGGGCAAAACAGCCTATTGACACAGTTGTTAGGCACCCTTAGTGGGTAAAATAGCCCGTTGGCATGGTCGTTAGTCACCCTCAATGGGCCAAACATCCCATTAACACAGAGGCTAGGCACCTTCAGAGGGTAAAATAGCCAGTTGGTAAGGTCGGTAGGCTTTTTGGGCAGGCAAAACATCTCAACAGCACGGTCGCTAGGCACCCTTAGTGGGTAAAACAACCCATTGGCAGGATCGCTAGGCACCTTTGGGATGCAAAACAACCCGAGGGCATGGTCATTAGACACATTCTGTGGGTAAAATAGCCTGTTGGCATGTTTGCTAAGCACGTTTGGAGGAAAAATAGCCAATTGAGCACATTTGTTGTGAGAAACAATCTGTTGGGCAACTTCGATAGGTAAAACAGCCAGTTACCCTAGTCGCTAGGCACCTTTGATGTGCAAAACATCCTAATGGGATCGTCGCTAGGCACCCTCGATGGTCAAAACACCCTGTTGATAGAGTCACCAGGCACCTTGGGTGGGTAAGACATCCCAATGGCACGGTCACTAGGCACTCTTGGTAGGCCAAACAACCCATTGGCACTATTACTAGGCTTCTTTAGTTGGTAAAATAGCCAGTTCGCACTATCACTAGTCACCCTCGATGGGTAAAAGATATCATTGGCACGGTTGCTAGGCACCCTAAGAGGGCAAAACAATTGGATGTTAAGGTCGTTAGGGACCTTGGGTGGGCAAAACATCCCAATGGGGCAATCGTTAGGCACCTTCAGTGGGTAAAACAGCGCGTTGGCCCGGTCATTAGTCACCTTCGATGGGTAAAACAACCTATTGGCACGTTCGCTAGGCACCTTTGGTGAAAAAATATTTAGTTGGGCACCTTCATTGGGAAAAACAATCCGTTTGACATCTTCGATGGGTAAAATAGCCAGTTGCCACAGTCGCCAGGTGCCTTTGGTGGGAAAACATCTGAATGGGACGGTTGCTAAGCACCCTCTTGGGCAAAACACCCTGTTGGCACGATCGCTAGTCACCTTAGGTAGGCAAAACATCCCAATGGCATGATCGCTAGGCACTCTTGGGAGGCAAAACAACCCGTTGACATGGTCGCTAGGCACCCTCAGTGGGTAAAACAGTTCGTTGGCAAGATAGCTAGGCAACCTCAGTGGGCAAAACTTCTCGTTGGCACAGTCGCTAGGCACCCTCGGTGGGAAAATAGTCTGTTAGCACGATCGCCAGGCACCTTGAGTGGGCAAAACATCCTAATGGTACGGTCGCTAGGCTCCATCTATGGGCAAATAGTCCATTGGCACGGTTGCTCGAGACCTTCGGTAGGTAAGACATCTTAGTGGGATGATCGCTAGGTACCCTCGGTGGGCAAAACAACCCATTTGCACAGTAGTTAGGCACATTTGGTGGGCAAAACAGACCATTGGCATGGTCGCTAGGCACCTTCAGAGGACAAAATAGCCGGTTGGTAAGGTCGCTAGGCATCTTGGGTGGGCAAAACATTTCAACCGCACGGTCGCTAGGCACCCTCAGAGGGCAAAACAGCCCAATGGTAAGGTCACTAGGCACATTTGGTGGGTAAAACAGCCTGTTGGCATGTTAGCTAAGCACCTTTGGAGGAAAAAAAACCAGTTGGGCACTTTCGTTCAGAAAAACAATATGTTGGGCACCTTCGATAGGTAAAATAGCCAGTCGTCCCAGTCACTAGGCACCTTTGGTGTGCAAAACATCCCAATGGCACGGTCGGTAGGCACCCACGGTGGGCAAAACACCCTGTTGACAAAGTCGCTAGGCACCTTGGGTAGGTAAAACATCCCAATGGCACAGTTGCTAGGCACTCTTGGTAGGCAAAACAACCAGTTGACACTATCGCTAGGCTTCCTCAGTGGGTAAAACAGCTTGTTGACACGGTCGCTAATCACCCTCGATGGCCAAAAGATATCGCTGGCACGGTCGCTAGGCAACCTAAGAGGGCAAAACAACCAGATGGTAAGGTCATTAGGGACCTTGGGTGGGCAAAACATCTTAATGGGACGGTCGCCTGGCACCCTCAGTGGGCAAAACAACGCATTAGCTTGGTCACTAGGCACCTTCTATGGGTAAAACAGCTTATTGGCACGTTTGCTAGGCACCTTTGGTGAAAAAATAATCAATTGGGCACCTTCATTGGGAAAAACAATCCGTTTGGCACCTCCGATGGGTAAAACAGTCAGTTGCCTTAGTCACTAGGTGCCTTTGGTGGACAAAACATCCTAATGGGATGGTCGCAAGGCACCCTCGGTGGGTAAAACACCCTGTTGCCATGGTCGTTAGGCACCTTAGGTGGGTAAAACATCCCAATGGCACGATCACTAGGCACTCTTGGTGGGTAAAACAGCCTATTAGCAAGGTCGCTAGGCACCCTCAGTGGGCAAAACACCCCTTTGGCATGGTCGGTAGGCACCCTCATTGGGTAAAATAGCCTATTGGCAAGGTCACTAGGCACCCTCGGTGGGCAAAACATCCCGTTGGCATAGTTGCTAGGCACCCTCAGTGGGCAAAACAGTCTGTTGGCACCGTCGCTAGGCACTTTGGGTGGGCAAAACATCCTATGGGGATGGTCGCTAGGCTCCATCAGTGGGCAAACAGTCCGTTGGCATGGTCGCTAGGGACCTTTGGTAGGCAAGACATCCGAATCAGACGATCGCTAAGTACCCACTGTGGGTAAAATAACCCGTTGGCACAGTCGCTAGGCACCCTCAGCGGGCAAAACAGCTCGTTGGCACAGTCGTTGGCACATTTGATGGGCAAAACATCCCTTTGGCACGATCACAAGGAAACTTCGGTGGGTAAAACAACCTGTTGACATGTTTGTTAGGCACTTTTTGGGGGAAAAACAGCAAGTTGCACATCTTCAGTGGGCAAAACAGCCCTTTGGAACAATGATAAGGCACCCTCGGTAGGTAAAAAAAAACAATTGGCACGGTCACTAGGTACTCTTGGTGGGCAAAACAACCCATTGGCATGGTCGCTAGGCACCCTCAATGGGTAAAATAGCCCGTTGGTATGGTCGCTAGGCACCTTTGGTGGGTAAAAACCTCCAGTCGACACAGTCGCTAGGCACCTTTGGTGGGCAAAACATCTTAATGGGATGGTGGCTAGGCACTTTTAGTGGGCAAAACAGCCCATTGGCACAGTCGCTAAGCACCTTCGGTGGACAAAACAGCCCAATGACACTGTCACTAAACTCATTCGGTGGGTAAAACAGCCTGTTGGCATATTCATTAAGCACCTTTGGAGGAAAAACAGCTAGTTGCCCCAGTCACTAGGCACCTTTGGTGTGCAAAACATCCCAATGTGACAGTTGCTAGGCACCCTCGATGGGTAAAACACCCTGTTGATAGAGTCACTAGGCACCTTGGGTGGGCAAAACATCCCAATGGCACCATCGCTAGGCACTTTTGCTGGGTAAAATAGCCCGTTGGCACGGTCGCTAGTCACCTTCAATGGACATGGTCACTAGGCACCTTCGGTTGGTAAAATAGCCTGTTGGCACGTTTGCTAGGCACCTTTGATGAAAAATAACCAGTCAGGCACCTTAGTTGGGAAAAACAGTCCCTTGGGCACCTTTAATGGGTAAAACAGCCAGTTGCTCCAGTCGCTAGGTGCCTTCTGTGGGGAAAACATCCTAATGGGACAGTCGCTGGGTACCCTCAGTAGGCAAAACACCCTGTTGGCATGGTCGCTAGGCACCTTAGGTAGGCAAAGCATCCCAATGGCACGATCGTTAGGCACTCTTAGGGGGCAAAAGAACCTGTTGACATAGTCGCTAAGCACCCTCCGTGGATAAAACAGCTCATTGGCAAGGTCGCTAGGCACCCTCGGTGGGTAAAACATCTCCTTGGCACAGTCGCTAAGTACCCTGAGGGGCAAAACAGCCTGTTGGCACGGTCATTAGGCACTTTGTGTAGGCAAAACATCCTAATGGGACGGTTGCTAGGCACTATCAGTGGACAAAACAATCTGTTGGCACGGTCACTAGGGACCTTCAGTAGGGAAGACATCCTAAATGAACAGCCACTAGGTACCCTCAGTGGACAAAATAACTCATTGGCACAGTCGCTAGGCACTCTCAGTGGGCAAAACAACCTTTTGGCACAATCATTGGGCATCTTCGGTGGGTAAAACAGTCCTTTGGCACGGTCCCTAGGCAACTTCGATGGGTAAAACAACCTATTGAGACGTTCGCTAGGCACTTTTGGGGGAAAATAACCAATTGGGCATCTTCGATAGGCAAAACAATTTATTGGCACTGTGACTAAACACCCTAGATTGGCAAAACAAACCACTGGCACGGTCATTAGGCACTCTTGGTGGGCAAAACAGCCCGTTGGGATGATCGCTAGGCACTTTTAGTGGGTAAAACAACCCGTTGGCATGGTCGCTAGGCACCCTTGGTGGACAAAAACCTCCTGTTGTCACAGTCGCTAGGCACCTTTGGGTGGGCAAAAGATCCTAATGGGATAGTCACTAGGAACTTTTAGTGGGCAAAACAGCTCGTTGGCAAGGTCACTAGGCACTTTTGGTGGGCAAGACATCCCAATGGGACAGTCGCTAGGTATCCTCTATAGGCAAAATAGCCAATCGGTACGGTTGCTAAATACCCTCGGTGGGTAAAACAACCTGTTGGCACTATCGCTATAGCCTTAGGTGGCTGTTTTACCCATTGGCATAGTGGCTAGGCACTCTCAGTGGGTAAAAGACCTGGTTGACATAATCGTTAGACACTCTTGGTGGGCAAAATAGCTCGTTGACTCAGTTGCTAGGCACCGTCAGTGGGTAAAATAGTCTGTTGGCACAGTCGCTAGCTGCCCTCAATGGGTAAAATAGCCCATTGGTACAGTCACTAGTCAATCTTGGTGGGCAAGACATCGCATTGACACAGTCGCTAGGCACCTTGAGGGGGCAAAATAGTTGGTTGGCAAGGTCTTTAGGCACCTTGAGTTCGAAAAACATCCCAATAGGGCGATAGCTAGGCAACTTTAGTGGGCAAAATAGCCAGTTGGCACGATCGCTAGACACCTTCGGTCAGCCAAACATCATAATGGCATGGTCACTAGGCACCCTGGAGGGGCAGAACAACCTGTTGGCACCTTTGTTGGGAAAAACAGGTAGTTGGTACCCTCAGTGGGAAAAGCAACCTATTGGCACCCTCGGAGGGCAAAAGATCCCGCTGGCATTGTCGCTAGGCACCCTTAAAGGGGCAAAACAACAGGTTGTAAGGTCGCAAGGGACCTTGGGTGTGCAAAACATCTCAATGGGACAGTCGCTAGGCACCCTTACAAGGTAAAACAGCTCATTGGCATAGTCACTAGGCACCTTCGGTGGGTAAAACAGCCTATTGGCACATTCACTAGGCATCTTTGGCAGAAAAATAACCAGTTGGGCACCTTCGTTAGGAAAAACAATTATTTGGGCATTGTCGGTGAGTAAAACAGCCAGTTGCCCCAATCGCTGAGTGCCTTCAGTGGGAAAAACATCCTAATAGGACGGTGGCTAGGCACCATCGGCTGCCAAAACAACCCTTGGCACTATCGCTAGGCCCCTTGGGTGGCTGTTTTGCCTCTTAGTATAGTGGCTAGACACCCTCGGTGGGCAAAAGAACCCGTTGGCACCGTCATTAGGCACTCTTAGTGGGTAAAATAGCCGGTTGGGAGAATAGATTATTTTCACAGTCGCTAGGCACCCTTATTGGAAAAAACTGCCTGTTGTCACACTTTCGGTGGGAAAACAGACCCTTGGAATGGTCTCTAGACACCATCGGTGGGCAAAACAGCCCGTTGGGCACCTTCAATGGGTAAAATAGCCTATTGGCATTGTCGCCAGGCACCCTCAGTGGGCAAAATAACCCATTGGTATATTCGCTAGACACCTTTGGTGGAAATATAATCTGTTGGCATAGTCGCTAGGCACCTTCGGTGGCTAAAATAGTCCTTTATTATGGTCCCTGGGCATATCTGACGGGCAAAACAACCCATTTGCACACCTTCAGCTTGCAAAATAATCCATTGGTACGACCATTAGGCACCTTCAGTGGGAAAAATAGTCCTTTGCCAATGTCGTTATGCACCTTCGGTCGGTAAAAAAAGTTCGTTGTCAATGTCGCAAGACACCATCGGTGGGAAAAATAGTCCATTGGCACACTTTCGATGGGCAAAACAGATAAATGGCTCAGTCAGTAGGCATAATCTATTTAAACAACTACCCATTTGCACAGTCGCTAGGCATCTTTAGTGGGAAAATAGCATGTTGGCACACTTATGGTGGGAAAACAGTTCTTTGGCACAGTCGCTAGGCACCATAGGTAGGAAAACAACCTATTGTGCACCTTCGATGGGTAAAACAACCCATTGAGGTGGTCGCTAGCCACCCTAGATTGCCAAAATTACACGTTGGCATGGTCGCCAGGCACCCTCAGTGGCCAAAACAACCTATTGGCATAATCGCTAGGCTCCTTAAGTTGACAAAAGAGCCCTTTGGCACAGTCGCTAAGCACCTTCGATGAGCTAAACAACCTATTGGCACGGTCCCTACGCACATTCAGTGGGCAAAATAGCCCATTTGCACATTTTCGGTTGGCAGAATAACCCATTGGTGTGATCGTTGGGCAGCTTCGGTGGGAAAAATAGTCTATTGGCACGATCGCTAGACGCCTTTGGTGGGGAAAAAAGCCCATTGACATAGTCTCTAGGCACCTTCTGTAGGGAAAACAACCCATTGGCATGGTAGCTAGCAACCTTGGCTGCGCAAAACAGCTCGTTGGAATGGTTGCCAGTCACCTTCGATGGGAAAACAGCTTGTTGGAATAGTCGCTAGTCACCTTTAGTGGGTAGAACAGCCCGTTGGCACAGTTGCTAGGCAACCTCGGTCAAAAAACAGCCCATTGGTACACCTTCGATGGGCAAAACAGTTCATTGGCATGGTCACTATGCATATTTGGTAGAAAAAATAGTCTGCTGGCACAGTCACTAGGCACTTTATGTGGGCAGAACAACCCATTGGTATTGATGGGCAAAACAATCAGTTGGGACGGTCGTTAGGTAAATTTGGTGCGCAAAACAACCTGTGGGCAAAGTCACTAGGCACCTTCGGTGGGAAAAATGCCCAATGGCACAATTTCTAGGCACCTTCTGTGGGGAAAACAACCCGTTCGCATGGTAAATAGCAACCTTGGATGGGTAAAACAGCTCGTTGGAATAGTCGCTAGTCACCTTCGATGGGAAAACAGCTCGTTGGAACGATTGCTAGTCACCTTTGGGGGGCAAAATAGCCCATTAGCACAGTTGTTAGGCACCCTTGGTGGGAAAAACAACTCGTTGGGCACCTTCGATGGGTAAAACAACATTGGGAAGGACACAAGGCACCTCTGGTGGGAAAAACAGCCTGTTGGTACACCTTCGGTGGGTAAAACAGTCCATTGGCATAGTCACTAGGCATATTTGGTAAAAAAATGGTCTGCTGGCAAGGTCACTAGGCACCTTGTGTGGACAGAACAACCCATTAGTATCGATAGGCAAAACAACCAGTTGGGACAGTCGCTAGGCAAATTTTGTGTGCAAAACAGCCTGTTGACAAGGTCACTAAGCACCTTCAGTGGGAAAAATAGCCCGTTACCTACTTTCGGTGGGCAAAACAACCCTTTGGCATAGTAGCTAGGCAACTTTAGCAGGAAAGACAGCCCTATGGCACGCCTTCGGTGGGTAAAACAATCCATTGACACAGTCACTAGGCAGATTTGGTGGAGAAAACGGCCCATTAAGCAACTTTGGTGGGCAAAACAACCCATTGGCCCAGTCAATAGACACCTTTGGTGGGAAAACAGTCTGTTGGCACAGCTGCTAGACACCCTTGGTGGCCAAAATAGCCCGTTAACATGATCGTTAGGCATGTTGAGTCAGTAAAATAGCCCGTTGGCACAGTCGCTAGGCACCTTTGGTTGGTAAAACAACCTATTAGCACATTCGCTAGGCACCTTTGGATGGAAAAACAGCCAGTTAGGCACCTTCTATGGACAAAACAACTCGTTGACAAGGTGGCTAGGCAATTTTGGTAGGAAAAACAGCCAGTTAGCACACCTTCGGTGGCTAAAACAAATAAATGACACGATCGTTAAGCACATTTTATAGAAAAAAAATGACCTATTTTCATAGTCACTAGGCACCTTTGTCGAGAAAAACAACCTGTTGGCACACTTTCAGTGGAAAAATAGTTCGTTGCCACAGTCGCTAGGCACCATCGGTGGCCAAAATAGCCTATTGGGTACCGTCGGTGGGTAAAACAGCCCATTGGCATAGTCGCTAGGCACCCTCGGTGGGCAAAACAACCCGTTGCCATAGTCGCTAGGCACCCTTAGTGGGCAAAACAACCCATTGGCACAGTCGTCAGGCTCCTTAAGTAGACAAAAGAGCCCTTTGGCATGATCGTTAGGAACTTTCGATGCGTAAAATAGCCCATTGGTACATTCGCTAGACACCTTTGGAGGAAAAACAACCCATTGACACAGTAGCTAGGCACATTCGGTGGGTAAAACAGCCAGTTTGTAGGCCTTCAGCTGGCAAAATAACACATTGGTACGGTTGCTAGGCACCTTCGGGGGGAAAAATAGCCCATTGCCACAGTAGCTAGGCACCTTTGGTGGGGAAAATAGCCCATTGCCACAATCGCTAGGCACGGTCTCTAGGCACCTTATGTGGGGAAAACAACCCGTTGGCTCAATGACTGGCAACCTTGGATGGGTAAAACAGCCTGTTGGAACAATCGCTAATTACCTTTGATGGGAAAATAGCCTGTTGGAACAATCCCTAGTCACCTTTGGTGTGCAAAACAGCCTGTTGGCACGGTTGTTAGGCACACTCGGTGGAAAAAACAGCTCGTTGCCACAGATTTTATGGGCAAAATAGTCCGTTGACACAAACACTACGCAAATTTTGTAGAAAAAATGACCTATTGGCATAGTCACTAGGCACCTTATGTGGGCAAAATGGCCCACTGACATCGATGGGAAAAAAGCCCATTGGGACGATCGCTAGGCACATTTGATGGACAAAACAACTTATTGGCAAGGTCACTAAGCACCTTCGGTGGGAAAAACAGATTGTTGCCCACCTTCGGTGGGTAAAATAGCCCTTTGGCACAATCGCTAGGCAACTTCAGTAGGAAAAGTAGCCTGTTGGCATACCTTCAATGGGTAAAACAATCTATTGGCAGGGTCACTAGGCATATTCGGTGGAGAAAACGACCCCTTGGGCACCTTCAAGGAGTAAAATAACCCATTGGCTTGTTCACTAGATACCTTCGGTGGAAATACAACTCGTTGGCACAGTCGCCAGGCTCCTTCGGTGGGCAAAACAGCCCATTGGTACAATTGCTTAGGCACATTCAATGGGCAAAACAACCCATTTGCATGCGTTCGGCTTACAAAATAACCCATTGGTACAGTCGCTAGGCACCTTCGGTGGGAAAAACAGTCTGTTGTCAATGTCACTAGGCACCTTCCTTGGGGAAAAAAGCCCATTGCCATGGTCGCTAGGCACCTTCAGTGGGAAAATAGCCCGTTGGCACACCTTTGGTGGGCAAAGCAAACAAATGGCACATTCATTAAGCACTTTCTGTGGAAAAAACAGCCCGTTTGCACAGTCGCTAGGCACCTTTGGTAGGAAAAAAGCATGTTGGCACACCTACAGTGGGAAAACAGTCCTTTGGCATAGTTGCTAGGCATCATCCATGGGCAAAACAGCCTGTTGGGCACCTTCGATGGGTAAAATAGCCTGTTAGGATGCTCACAAGCCACACTCGGTGGGCAAAACAACCGGTTGGCATGGTCGCTAGGCACCCTCAATGGGCAAAACAACCCGTTAGCATAATTCTCAATGGGCAAAACAACCCGTTGGCACAATCGGTAGGCTCCTTAAGTTGACAAAAGTGTCCTTTGGCATGGTCGCTAGGCACTTTTGATGCATAAAATAACCCGTTGACACGGTCCCTGGG
This sequence comes from Erythroxylum urbanii, assembly GCA_027568935.1. NCBI lineage: Eukaryota > Viridiplantae > Streptophyta > Magnoliopsida > Malpighiales > Erythroxylaceae > Erythroxylum > Erythroxylum urbanii. The sequence continues at coordinate 945 of JAOQML010016771.1, read as the reverse complement.
CACATTTGGTAGGCAAAATAGTCCATTTGTAGGCCTTCGGTTGGTAAAATAACCCATTCGCATAGTCGCTAGACACCTTCGGTGGGAAAAATCCGTTGCCACAGTTGCTAGGCACCTTTGGTGGGAAAAAACCTATTGGCACGGTCTCTAGGCAGCTTCTGTGGGGAAAACAACCCGTTGGCTAGGTGACTAGCAACCTTGGATGGGAAAAACAGCCTGTTGGAATGGTCGCTTGTCACCTTCGATGGGAAAATAGTCCATTGGCACAATCACTAGGGAAATTTGGTAGAAAAAATTGCCTGTTGCCACAGTCACTAGGCACCTTATGTGGGCAAAACAGCCCATTGACATCGATGGGCAAAACAACCCATTAACATCGATGGGCAAAACAGCCCATTGGGACGGTCGCTAGGCACATTCGATGGACAAAACAACCTATTGGCAAGGTCACTAGGCACCTTTGGTGGGAAAAACAGACTGTTGCCCACCTTCGGTGTGGAAAACAGCCTTTTGGCACAGCCACTAGGCAACTTCAGCGAGAAAAGTAGCCCGTTGGCATACCTTCGATGGGTAAAACAGTCTGTTCGCAAGGTCAGTAGGCATATTCGTTGGAGAAAACGACCCGTTGGGCACCTTCAAGGAGTAAAATAGCCCACTGGCTCATTCACTAGACACCTTTGGTGGAAATACAACCCGTTGGCACAGTCGCCAGGCTTCTTCGGTGGCAAAAAAGCCAGTTGGCACTATCTTTAGGCACATTCGGTGGGCAAAGCAACCCATTTGCATGCTTTCGGCTTGCGAAATAACCCATTGGTACAGTCGCTAGGCACCTTCGGTAGGAAAAATAGTCCATTGTCAATGTCGCTATGTAACCCCCCATTACCCTAGGATACGCATCGGGACGCCCGTAGGTCATTCCGACACATAACCTAAGATAACGGAGCG
>JAOQML010016747.1:0-11937 GCA_027568935.1 Erythroxylum urbanii | reverse complement strand
GAGGATTTATTAAAAGAATAGGAATTGATTTGTTCGGTAATTTTTTGGGTTAAATTTCTGATTGATACCGGGATTGTTATAAACATGCATTGTACTCATTTAAATTCCTACATGTGCATTATTATACATTTTTATTGTTTAATTGGTAATGTATGTGTATTTGATTTGTTATAGAGGCGCCTTTGGAACGTCAACACATCGACGTTGCTGAGACTTCCAGGCATTAGCTTCGGAAGCAATTGGTGAGTGAACTTTGATTTTGATCAATGAAATGAGGAAGAGTTTGATTTTAAAAATATTGTGGTTTACAATTAATGCTTTATTATACAAATTGATGTGATGCCATATGGAGTGATTGTAGTGATTGTACGCAGCGCTCCCTTATCATAGGATATGTATCGGAATGACCTGCGGGCGCCTCGGTGCGTACCCTACGGTAAGGGGGTGGTGTTACATGATAATATGACATATACACACATATGAATATTAATTTTTGCACACATTGAAATGATTGTACATGCATTCATTGACATTTTCCGAGTATAATTGATTTATAAATGTGATTTTTGATATGAATTGTGGTTTATGTGTATTGAAAATTTCTTTGGTGTGTATTAGTATTGATTTATAATTTTTAGTGAAATTTAGGAAATTTATGGAATTTCAGGTATTTTTAGACTAGGAAAAATGCCAAGTGATAGGACAATTAATAAATGGAAGTAAAATCAAGAGTCAAATGACAGTGGAAATTTTTATAAATGACATTAGGATTTAATGAAATATGTCATTGGAAATTAAGAGACAATTGGAGTAGAAATTGGAGACAAAATGGACTCGTTATAAAAGTGATCCAAATGGGACCATAGGAAGGTGACAAATGTTACTACCACTCTCCACTCATCCCTCACTCACGTTGTTCACTCTTTAACTCTTGAAAGACCAATTTAATTATTTTCATCTTGCTTTTTCTTACTCTCTTCGTAATCTTCATCATCTTCTTCATTCTTCTTTTCTTTTCACGATTTTGCTTCACCAACCTTCATCCACATTACATCTTGCTTTCATCTATCAATTGTTGCTTCCATCTTGCTCTCTCCTTCATTTCTCACTAAAGACTCAACCGCCCACCTTTGTATGATGATGCATGTGTGAGAGAAAAAAGCTAGGGCTAAGTGAGATCTTGAAGAACTTGGAGTCTTATCTAGTAAGTTATGCTTTAATCTTATGGGTAATGTTAAATGTAACTAATACGATGAGTAATTTGAGATTGATGATCATGATGATGAAATTTTATATGTGATACATGGGTGTATTAATGATAAAGATATCATGTTCTAAATTGTGGGGTGTTAATGTTATCCATGAATTGTTTGTTAAATAAAGCATTTATGATGATAGATTTAAGAGATGAATGATTATGAATAAGGAAGTTTGAAATATGATGATCTATGAATGAAGTGGTATGTCTTACTTTTGTGTTTTGACGAATGATAATTCTTAAGTTTAGAGCTTATAAGAAGAAGTATTATGATGTCTTGGAATGAGGTAAGTTAGGTTGATCAATTAGAAGGGAAATGAAGATGATGTCTAAGTTGAATATGTGCAAAAAATTAAAGATGAATGTGTATATGGATATGTTCTATTTTGGTATGTAACGACGTGAATGTTATTAATTGTGATAGAGATGAAGTAGAGTCAGTTGAAAGAGAAAAAAAGGGATAGTATGGTGTCTTAAAGTGAGGAGAACTAGGATGATAGTTTATAGATAAAGGGAAGGTGACAATGGAGTTGAATGTGTGCTGAAATATTGAAGAATAAATAGATATGGTTAATGTTCTGTTTATGGGGTTATGATCAACAATCTTGTATGATGTGTTTTGTGGATGTTTTAAATTGGAATGGAGGTGAGAATGAAGAGGAATTGTAGTAGGAATGATAAGATATGCATAAGATGTGTTAGGTGTGATTGTAAGAGTTAGAAATCTGAAAGATGGCCAGTAGATGTCTGTTAGGTGCACTTCAGGTATGTTGGGCAAACATCCTTTATAATTCCAACGTTTCAGCCCATTTTATGTTTGTTTAAAGGGACATAAGTCTTCTTGGCAGACATTCTCTGGAATTGCAGCGTTCTAGCCCAGTTTATGTTCGTTTGAAGGGACATAAGTTCGCTGGGCGAACATTCTTAAGACATCTACACAAATGTACAATTTTGACCTTGGAAGTTGTAGAACTTGAAATCCTCTTCGAAAGCGTACTTGAATGACCTTAATCCAACATCCACAGTGGAAGTTACGCTTATTGTCCCAAAATTATAAATATATCTAAGTTATTGACTTATCAATGCTTTCTTACGATGTCTTTAGGCTTGAATGATAATCTTGAATAAGCCTAGTGGTTAATGAATGAGGCGATTAAAGTAAGGAAAGTGTATTAGGTATTAAAGAATGACTGAAAGATGATGTTAATTGGTTATGAGACGTGTATTAAGGAGATATACCTTGGATTGCCATTGAGCATGCATTGTATATAATCTATATATACATATGTGCTTAAATGAGTTCTTATATAATAGTGCAAAGTTGTAATGTGTGTAAATATGTGTTGCATGATATAAAAGAGCAGTTAGAGCGACAAAATCCAGATGTTATCGGGACCTCGAGGCAATAGCTATCTGAAGCAAACTATGAGTAACCTAAGATGGTCTCACTTCGATTAATTGTTTGTTTTATGTCTGTGGTGAATTATTATGTGATGTGTATGTACTAATTTTGACACCAAATGTCTAAAGCATTTGATGCATAAATAAAATATTGGAAGTTTTCATTGAATGTGAATTTGACTGAATATATGTTTTCTCAAATTAAATATTAAATGCCGAACTAAGGTCCGATGACAAATGAGAATGATGTTGTGAAAGTGAATGTGAGTGTGATTGTTTGAACACACTAATTAATTGAATACATGTGGTACATTTCATTACATGAATGCATGAAAGATAAAGGTAGTTGTGACCGGAGTCATAAGTAAAATGAGCTTAAAGCTTAGAATATGGTAAGAGCCTCTGGCTTGCTATGTAAAATGAGCCCTGTATCTCTAATAGATAAGGGACAGTAATAATAAGCCCGGTATTTACAATGGATATGGGATAACGGAAAAGACACCCGATCATAAAAAAGTAATAAACGAATGTGAGTCTCGTGAACATTGCATATACACATGAATTGTATGATTTGAATGATTACAATGAAATGTTGAATTGAGTTGAATGAAAATTGTGAAAACTCATGTACAAAGTGTTTTACAATGCTACATGAAAAATGAAATGATGTGAATTATGTGTTTATATGTGTTGATGTGATATATGTTATGGGTGAACCATCAAGGATGGTTACTAAGTTTCTAAGGCAACTTATAAGAGATCTAGTCCTGTTGTTGGATAGAAGGCATGGATCAAAGGTGGGTCAGCTGGAATGAAGGATCTAGACTACATTTTTGTTAATTCCTCATGTATATAGCATGTGCTGTAGACAGAGCAGTAGACTTTGATAGGTTATTGATATTATACTTATATGGATGATGTCATAAAGCTACAATGTACATATTGTTTACGTAATGAAGTAAGGAATTTAGGTTTTTAGTCATTGTGATTATTATGTTTTAATTTATGATGCCGTGAGTTAAGTGAAAGTGATATAGTTAGCACGTCATTTTGGTCAGGCACATACATGAACGTCTGATAAGCATTCGAACAAATGGCTGATGGGAGTGGGGCGTTATAGTGGTAGGTATCAGAGCATGGTTGGCATTTATAGGGTTATACAGGAATGTTAGGTATAGAATATTGTGAGAAATATGAATAGTAATCAAAGGTATTGACTAATATACGTCATCCATCATAGGTGATCAAGTGGGAAGATTAGCTGACATAAACGACCTAGAGTCAGTATGAGTCAGTAGAGAGTCTTCTGTGTCACGACTAGATAGAATGCCTTCAAGAATTCCCGAGAGAAGAGAAAGGAGGTATGATAAATTGCGAAAGTAGGGGGTTGTGGATTTCTACGAAAGTACAGACCCTGCAAAGGCTGAGGGATGGCTAAAGAAGACGGAGAGAGTCTTCGATCAGATGGACTGCAAGCTAGACGAGAAGTTTGACTATACAATTTCCTTACTGCAAGGCCCAGCCTACTAATGGTGGAAGACTATTCTAAGTAGCTCCACAGGCCTTATAACTTGAAGTGGGAAGACTTTCTGAGGGTCTTTAAAGAGAACTATATGCCCAAGATCTACCTGGACTGAAAGATAAAGGAATTTCTGGATCTGAAGTAGGGCAATTTATTTGTGGTAGAGTATGAGATAAAGTTTAACGAATTGATGGGGTGTGCTACTGCCTTGATTCCTACTGAGGAAGACAAGTGTAGGAGTTTCGAAGATGGGTTGAACATGGAGATTCAGACGAGTTTAACCATTTCTAATTAGGAAGTTTTTCAAAACTACGGGTTACCTAGATCCTAATCGAGCAATTGTTGAATGATAGTTAGTCCAAATATAGATTAGAGTCTAGACTGAAGAGGCCTAGTAAGTCTTAGGGTGGTTTTGGCAGGAGGTTTAGCAAGCATCAAAATTGATTTTTTAGACCACCAACTCGATCAAGACAGTCGGGATTCAAATAGAGGGGTAGCTCTATACAGTCTAGTAATGGAAAAGGTACAATATCAGGTCAATTACCGAATTATGAGCACTATATGAAGAAGTACAGTGGTGAATGCTAGAAAATATCTAGAACTGCCTCCGATGCGGCTCATTTGACCATTAGATCAGAGACTGTTCTGTGGTGTATGGAGCACAGTCTAGTAGGAGAGGAGGAGTGGTAATAGAAACTACGGTCTAATAGAGACGAGCCAGTAGGTCTGGACAGAGAGGCCATGGTTGATGCAAAACAAGCGCTGAAAGTCCTACTGTCAGGACTGAGGTGCGGAGCAGTCAATCTTAGTCTCAGGCCTGAGTGTATGCAATGACCAGACAGGAGGCTCAGAATTCTTTAGATGTCGTTGCAGGTGTGTAACTTATATTTAGTTATAAGGCATTTGCATTGTTAGATCCTAGATTTACGCACTCTTTTATCGCACCACATCTGGTATGTAGGTTGCATTCTGATAGAGAACTATTGAAACATAAATTAAAGGTGAGTACACCGACAGGTAGTACTACAGTAATAGGGGAAGTCTGTAAGAGGTGTTTGATTCAAATTGATTATGCAAAATTAGAGGCAGATTTGATTGTTCTACAGTTAAGGGAGTTAGATATTATTCTAGGCATGGATTGGCTCACTTCTCATAGGGCTATCATGAGCTGCTATACTAAAAAGGTGATGTTAGAATCTCCTAATTAGCCGAGAGTAGTTTTCTGAGGTATTAGTCAAACAGCGCCAACTAGATTGAACACATTCTTGAATGTACTAAGATTGATCAGAGGAGGATATGAGGCTTATCTAGCCCACGTCATTGATACTCAAATTAAGCAAAATTTACAGGATATTCCTGTTGTTAAGGAATTCCTAGATGTGTTTCCTATAGAGTTATCTAGTTTACCCCCAGATAGGGAAACAAAGTTCACGATCGACCTGGTTCCAGGTGCTGCTCCTATATCAATTCCTCCATATAGGATGGCACCTATAGAACTAAAGGAATTGAAGGCTCAATTGTAGGAATTGTTGGAAAAGGATTTCATTAGACCCAGTATATCACCCTGGGGAGCTCCAACATTATTTTTGAAGAAGAAAGATGGAACTCTGAGACTGTGTATCGATTATAGGAAACTGAATCGAGTAATAGTGAAGAACAAGTACCCGTTACATAGAATCGATGATTTGGTTGATCAGTTACAAGAAGCCCAGGTGTTCACTAAGTTAGATTTGAGATCGGGGTGTTATCAGTTAAAGATAGCAGAGGATGATGTACCGAAAAATGCTTTTAGGAGCAGGTATGGGAATTATAAATTTTTAGTAATGTTGTTTGGGTTGACAAATGCCCAGCAGCATTTATGGCATTAATGAATAAGGTGTTTTAGCCCTACCTGGATCATTTTGTGATAGTGTTTATCAATGAAATTTTGGTGTATTCGAAGAGCAGAGAAGAGCATTCTGAGCACCTGAGAGTAATTTTATAGATTATGAGAGAGAAACAACTGTATGCTAAATTTAGTAAATGTGAATTTTAGTTAAATCAAGTAGTGTTTCTGGGTCATGCAGTAAATGGACAAGGTTTACGAGTTGATCTGAAGAAGATAAAGGTAATAATGAAGTGGGAAGCTCCAAAGAATGTATCAGAAATATGGAGTTTCCTAGGATTGGCTGGATATTAATAGAGATTTATCGAAGGGTTCTCATTGATCTCAGCCCTTCTAACTAAATTCTTGAGGGAGATTGTGATTTTTAGATGGAATGAAAAATGTTAGAGAAGTTTTGAGGAACTAAAACATTGGTTAACTACGGCATCGGTGTTGACTATTCCATCAAGAACTGGTGGTTATATAGCATATAGTGATGCTTTGCATCAAAGATTAGGATGTGTATTAATGCAGCATGGCAAGGACATAGTTTATGTATCGAGACAATTAAGGTCTAACGAGAGTAATTATCCGATACATGATTTAGAGCTTGCTGTAGTAGTTTTTGCTCTAAAGATATGGAGACATTATTTGTTTGGAAAAACTTTTCAGATATATGCTGATAATAAGAGCTTGAGGTATTTGTTGAGCCAAAAGGAGTTAACTATGAGACAAAGGAGATGAATAGAGCAGTTGAAAGACTATGACTATATAATTGAGTACCATCCGGGAAAAGCTAATGTAGTGGCAAATGCATTGAGTAGAAAGTCGAATAGCAAGGTAGGTCAGATTCAGTTATCGAGGTTACCGAGCTTAATTCAATTGAGAGCTCTGAATGTGGAGTTGAATCTAGAGCAGAATGAGGCACTAATAATCACACTGAAGTTGAGGCCAATGTTGCATGATAGAATCAAAGGTGTAGAGTAAAGATCCTAAAATAGTTAAGTTGATTGAGAAGTTAAAGGTGAACCCAAATTTTGCATTTGAATTGAGAGATGAAACATTGTGGTTAAAGCAAAATCTATGGCCTGAACATTGATAATTTGAGAAAGGAGATTCTGGAGAAGGCGTATGTAGCAACTTATACTATACATCTTGGTACTACCAAGTTGTATATTTCGCTAAAGTAGCATTTCTCGTAGCCAGGAATGAAGAAGCAAGTGGATGACTATGTAGCTAAGTGCTTAACAAGCCAATAGATTAAAGCTGAGCATCAAACTCCTGCTAGGGAAGCTTCATTCATTACCTATTCTGGAGTAGAAATGGGAACGAATTACCATGAATTTCATAATGGGATTGCTAAGTGGTGGAACGATTGACTAAATCGACCCATTTCTTACCAGTGAAAGAGAATAAATCACTAGACCAGTTGGTTCGAAGATATATAAATGAGATAGTTAGACTGTATGGGGTTCCGATGTCCATTGTATCAGATAGGGATCCCATATTTACTTCAAGGTTCTGGAAGAGCTTACAGTCAACTATGGGTACAAAGTTAAACTTTAGTATTGCATTTCATCCTCAAACAGATGGACAGAGTGAGAGGACAATCAAGACTATTGAGGATATGCTTAGAGCATATGTATTGGAGTTTCACGGAGCATAGGAATAGTATAGAGCTTTGTTCAAGTTTGCATATAATAACCACTATCACAGTAATATCATAATGGCACCATATGAGGCTTTGTATAGTAGAAAGTGTTGATCACCTCTATATTGGGATAAAGAGGGCTTGAGAATGGTAGAAGGCCCAAAGTTGATACAAGATACTATAGGTAAGGTGAAACTGATCCGAAGTAGAATAAAAACAACTCAAGATAGACATAAGAGCTATAAGGATCAACATCGGAGGGATATAAAATGCAGTGTAGGATACAAAGTGTTTATGAGAGTCTCGACTTAGTGAGGAGTGTTGAGATTTGGTAAGAAGGGTAAGTTGAGCCCTAGGTATATTGGTCCTTATGAGATTATTGAGAGGATTGGACCACTGGCTTACAGATTAGCCCTATCGTGTGAGATGTCTTAGATACACAATGTATTCCATGTGAGTATGCTCAGGAGGTATCAGTTAGATCCGATGCATGTGTTACTGGCTTAGGAGATCAAAATATCTAGTAATCGGAGTTATGTTGAGGACCTGATAAAGAAAGTGGGATATCAAATGAAATAACTAAGAAATCGAGTAATTCCATTAGTGAAAGTCCTTTGGAAGAATTACTCGAGTGAGGAAGCGACTTGGGAAACAGAGGAGCACATAAAGAGACAATATCCCCACCTGTTCGAACAATGAGGTAAGAATTTCAGGAATAAATTTCTTAAAGAGAGGAGAGTTATAACATCCCGTTATCCCATATTAAGGGTTAGGACCTTAGAATATTGTCTATGAGAGATTATTGAGAAGTTAGAAAGTGCATTTCATGCTCATACATAATATGACATACACAGACATGTGAATATTAATTTTTACAAACATTAAAATGATTGTACATAAATTCATTGACATTTTCTAGGTATAATTGATTTATAAATGTGATTTTTGATATGAACTATAGCTTATGTGTATTGAAATTTTCATTGGTGGGCATTAATATTGATTTAGAATTTTTGGTGAAATTTAGGAAATTTTTGGAATTTTCAGGTTTTTAAAAATAGGAAAAATGTCAAGTGGAATGAAAATTAGTAAATAGAAGTAGAATTAAGAATCAAATGACAGTGGAAATTTTTATAAATGATATTAGGATTTAATGAAATATGTCATTGGAAATTGAGAGACAATTGGAGTAAAAATTGGAGACAAAATGGACTAGTTATGAAAGTGGTCCAAATGGGACCATAGGAAGGTGACAAGTGTTACTACCACTCACCACTCATCCCTCACTCATGTTGTTCACTCTTTAACTCTTGAAAGACCAACTTAATTGCTTTCATCTTGCTTTTTCTTACTCTCTTCATAATCTTCATCATCTTCTTCATTCTTCTTTTTTTTTTCACGATTTTGCTTCACTAACCTTCATCCACGTTACACTTGATTTCATCTATCAATTGTTGCTTCCATCTTGCTCTCTCTTTTGTTTCTCACTAAAGACTCAACCTCCCACCTTTGTATGATGATGCACGTCTGAGAGAAGAAAGCTAGGGCTAAGTGAGATCTTGAAGAACTTTGAGTCTTATTAAGTAAGTTATGCTTTGATCTTATGGGTAATGTTAAATGTAACTAATATGATGAATAATTTGAGATTGATGATCATGATCATGAAATTTTATATGTGATACGTGGGTGTATTAATGATAAAGATATCATGTTTTAAATTGTAGGTGTTAATTTTATTCATGAATTGTTTGTTAAATAAAGCATTTATGACGATAGATTTAAGAGATGAATGATTATGAAAAAGGAAGTTTGAAATATGATGATGTGTGAATGAAGTGGTATGTCTTACTTTTGTGATTTGATGAATGATAATTCTTGAGTTTAGAGCTTACAAGAATAAGTATTATGATGTCTTGGAATGAGGTAAGTTAGGTTGATCAATTAGAAGTGAAATGAAGATGATATCTAAGCTGAATATGTGTAGAAAATTAAAGATAAATGTGTATATGAATATGTTTTGTTTTGGTGTGTAATGATATGGACGTTAGTAATTGTAATAGAGATGAAGTAAAGTGAGTTAAAAGAGAAAGAAAGGGATAGTATAGTGTCTTAAAGTGAGGAGAATTAGGATGATAATTTGTAGATAAATGGAAGGTGACAATGGAGTTGAATGTGTAGTAAAATATTGAAGAATGTGTAGATATGGTTGATGTTCTGTTTATTGGGTTATGATCAACAATCTTGTATGATGTGTTTTGTGGATGTTTTGAATTGGAATGGAGGTGAGAATGAAGAGGAATTGTAATAGGAATGATAAGATGTGCATAAAATGTGTTAGATGTGATTGTAGGAGTTAGAAATCTAGAAAATGGATCGTAGATGACTGTAGATTTGATTATAGGAGTTAGAAATCTGGAAAATGGTTAGTAGATGTCCATTAGACGCATTTCAGGTCCACTGGGCGGATATTGTAAGGCCCCAAATTATACCCTAGACGAAATGTTTCATGTTCATGTAAGTACATGTTTTAAAATTGTGATATGATTGAGAATTCCATATGACTTAATTATGTTTTAATGAATCATACTTAGAGAATTGGAATGAAATTGTTATCATATAGACTTAAGGTGTTAATGTTGAGCCCAGGGTCTCAAAAAATATATCAGGGATACTTTACATAAGGTTTGGGTGAAGGTTTAGTGAAAAGAAGGCTTGAAAGTACTTAAAACTCAAGGTTGAAGTGATTTTTGCAAGACCAGTGTGTCATCCTCGTGCACAAGCACAAGGGTGACATCTAAAGGGTGACAAGTTTAACACCCTCGTGCACAAGCACGAGGGTGACATCCAGGGTGACTTCTAATATGACACCCAAACTTGTAAGTGTCATATCTTTTGATTCCGATGTCCAAAAATTAGAAACTTTATACTGTTAGAAAGCTAAGAGGATAAGTTACAACTTTTATGAAGACAACGTTGTCAAATTAGCCCTACATCAATACAATTTACAAATGGTTTATACGTGGACTAATTACTTGGTGACAAATGGCAGCATGTAGAGTGGATATGTGGTAGCTCTTAAATGAGACAAGTGTACAACATGCAAGAAGACACATGTTGTTAAAATTTGTTGACACCTAGCTTTGGAGGAGATGAGTTTTTTTCTAGAGTTTCTAGTTTGGCTTATTCCTCACCACCGAAAGTCTCTCTCTCACTCACACCTCCTGAAATTTTTGCATGCTTTTCGGATCATCATCTTCATTTGACATCTTTACACACTTCTACACCAAGGAAGTTACATTCTACTATTTTCTATGTTGCTGTCCTTTTGGCTATGATATTTTCTTGAAAAGCTAGAGTGGCTTGCTCACTGAAGTAGGAAATTGTGTTAAAGAAGGTATGGGAATACTAACCATGATTGCATATTGTCATATGAATTATTTTGATGCTTGATTGGATAGAATATGTATGGATTTGTTGATGAGTTGAGGTCTGGAGGACATGAAATTGATGTGTAGTGAAGGCATGACTAAGGTGGAATTGTGGTGAAAAGGATGAGTGTTAGAGTAAGAGTGTTGAAGATGTAAGATGTGAATGAATTGTACTGGTTTTACTGAAAGGATTTCACTGAACAGTCGTAGGTATCTAGCTAGGCTATAACTTGACCTGTAGATATCCAAATAGAGTGATTTTCATTGTGGATTAAACTACACACATATTCCTACAACTTTTATAAAGGAATGGAATTTTGGTTATGTCCCAAAGGATGATGAAATTTGGCCTAAAGTTGAGTTTAGGATTCTGTCATTGTTTGAGAATAGTCTGCAGTATTTTAGATATAACCTGCAGAATACTGAACCAAAATGCATGATTTTGATGTCATTAGAAACTTACGACGTAGAGGAACGTTTCGTTAGAAGAACATATTGCCAAAAACGTCTTTTTATATGTCAAAAAAGCGGTACAAATCTGACACAAAATCTGTTCTAAGAAATCTGAACTAATCTTGGTTATGTAATTGTTGACATATATAGGGTTAGGACCTTAACAATGGTTTTATTAGACTTAAATGAGATTAATAATGAACCTAGGTGATGTTAGATTGATGGAGTAAAAGGTGTTGATGTAACATCCCCTCACTTATGGGAAGGGTATTTTGGTAAATTAGATCGGGTTAGAATTATTTAAAGTGTTTTTGACATATTCATGCATTCATATATGCACATGAATAGCCAATAGTGAAT
>JAOQML010016736.1:0-11938 GCA_027568935.1 Erythroxylum urbanii | reverse complement strand
ATAAATATTAAATAAATTAAAATTTAATTAATTAATTAATTAAAACTAATAAATAAGTAAATAAATTCACAAACAAGAAAAAGAGAAGTAAATAAATAAATCAAACAAGCCATTAACAGGAAATATTTAGGCTAAGTAAGAAATGTTTAAGCTAAAAAATTAAGAGAGAAGTACGACATATTTAGAGTTTATACTAAATATTTTCTCGTAATTGTTTGTTTGATTTACAAGACATATGACTCGTAGAAAAAAATGTACAAAAGACTTATAAGAAAGAGAAAGACATCACTACGTGAGATCCTTTACTCGTATCATAATACATTAAAGTTTTCTATTACGGATCATATTTCTGGTAAGCTCTAGCAAAGTCACATCACTCTTAATTACTTCCTCCCATTTCTTCTTAGGCCTTCCTTTTTTTTGTCTTACAGTCTTTAGGTACAATCTTCTCACATCTTCTCATTAAATCATTAGGGTGTCTCCTCTTAATATCCTGAGCCACTCGAAGTCTTGTCTCTCATAAGTTTTTGTTAATATTAGTCACCTTTACTTTGTCTCTTACCATTACATTCCTGACCTTATCTCTTCTAGTAAGGTTGCACATCCAACAGAGCATCCTCATCTCCGCCACCACTAACTTATGGCTATGTATATGTTTAATGGGCCAACACTCTGTCCCATAAAGTATGATCTGCTTAATCGCTAAACAGTAAAATTTACCTTTAAGCTTGAGTGATATCTTTTTGTCACATAAAACTCTTGATGCTCTTCTCTATTTAAGTCACCTTGATCTGATATGGTGAATTATGTTTTCATCAATCTCTTATTGCTTTGGGTGATAGATCTTAGACACTTAAAATGTTTTTTATATGGTATAACTTCTGAACTAATCTTTACCTCCAAATCAGAAGTGGCCCGATAAGTTACACTCTAAGTATTGCTCAATTTAAAACTATTTGATTCTAAGTTATTCTTCTAAAGTTCTAGCTTGAAATTGATATTCTCTAAAACAATGTCATCAACAAATAACATTCATCAAGGCATATGCCTTTGGATATTTTTGATGAGCTCATCCATCACTATTGTAAACAAAAAGAGGCTCAATGAAGAATATTAATGTAGCTCAATATTGATTAAAAATGTTCTGTATCTCCTCCTAATTTCCCTATTTTAGTTTTTACACCTTTATGCATATTGCTAATAACTTGTACACATGTTAAGTTACAATATTCTTAAAATCATATTTAGCTGCTCCATGCATATCTGGTTTGTTGGTTACAATAGAACAAATTGTTGAATTTTAGGAGAAGACATCATGTAAACATAGTTTCATTCAATGAACCATACTTCTTCAAAAGGAATTAAATCAAGTAGTTGTATGTGGAAATTTATACAAAATTGCTTAAGTACTAGGTGAAAGAAATATTGATGTCTACTATTAAGCAATAATCTTCAGATCATGTTTAAAAGAAAAAATAAGTTAAGTTGGTTTCAATGGGAATTTGTGCAAATCCATCACCATTCAATAAAGAGATTATGGCATATGTCTTCCAGTTATCTTATAAAGGCAAATTTTTTTTTCAATAAAGCGAGACAAAGGTTATCTATCTTTTTTGTGTGTTTAAAGCAATAGATAGGTATTAGAATCATCTATGTTAAAGGACCCATGAAAGTTTAAGGATACACCACACTCAAACAAATAAAACATAAGACTATTATACAATTTAAAGCATCTTTTGCAATTGCACGTTAATGAAAGTGATCTTTAGAATGGTATGGAAGATGCAAGAGAAGTTTAAATGGATGTGGAGGATGATTGCGAGATTCCACCATTTCCAAATAATCCAACTCTTTCTTAAATTAAAAGTTACTAGGAAAAAGAATCAAGGCGTGATTTTTTTTATGACCTTTAATCTAATAAAGAACATTAGTAACTTTTTCAAACAAGATTATTAAAGAAAATAAGAGAATAAAGGAGTTAAAAATCATAAAGGAGTACTAGGAAAATTTTCTTAGTATTATTAATTAAGTTTGGTATAGTAAACTTTAACTACTTTTTAATCCTTAATTTTAGATTTAGAAGTTTTTGTAGACGAGCTATTCTCACTGTTCTTTCGCCGATAGTTCCTTTTATATATAACTCTTCCCTTTAAAACTTTTGACTAATATTTTGTTATCACAACCAATAATGCAATAGTTATGTCTTCTACACTAACTATCTTCTTATCTTATATAAAGAACAAAGTTAAATCATAGATTTATCTTATTCATAATAGTCACCTTAACTCTTAATAGGTCATTGACTATTGGTTGAATAGATTGATACGTTGTTTCAAATATATTCCCTCCTATATTTTTAGTCTATATAATCTCCACTTTAGATACAGCTTGTTTATAATAGATTTTAACATATATATAGTCTCCAACTTCTTTCATATCTTCATAGGGATGCAATATCTATGACATGATATGTGAACTTGTCTTCTAGATATAGATATATAGTTCTAGTTGCTTGTACCTATAACTTCTCTTAATCGAGTGCATTCATGTTTTTTAGTTTATTCTCTTACAACCCCTTTAACATATCTTGTTATGCTAATAAATCCTTCACTCTTTATTATCATACTCTAAAATTTTCATTTCCATTAAAATTTTCTACTTCAAAAGTTGCAATAAAAATTATTGTCCCGTCAACTATGCTCTGACACCATTTATTAAGCAATTATATGCAACAAAAATAAAGTATAAAGAAAGAAAACAAACAAAATAAAGATGTTTGATTATTTTTTGAATACCATCCTCAAAAGTCAAAAGCAGTTGTTATTTAATGTTCAACTAAATCTTACTTTAAAGATTACACATTTTTCTCTCCTATAAAATTAGTTTTGTAACAAGTATATTGATGTGTAAACCCCAACTGGTATGATTTTATACAACTTGCCCCTTACCAAATCCAATTTGACTTAAACATGACTATAATAAGTTTTAGAAGCTTTCTAGATTTTGAAATCTACTAAAAACATATTTCCATATTAGACAGTCTGTGAACTTGGTCTGGAACATGGCTTGCCTTTATCTATACAAAGATGTAGGATATGAGGTACTCATGTTCTAAGTTGTTTCCTTCTTCAAAAAGTTCTTCTTTACACTAATAAGCTTATATTTCATCATATGTCTTTACCTCAACTTTATAAAAAGAGTACATGCCTAGACACATGACCATATTCACCTAAAGACTTTTGAAAATTGCTTATATTCTTTCACAAACACTCTAATATTTTACATTTGAATATATAAATCATAAATAAAAATTCAAAATGAGAGGTTAAATATTCTTACGTAATGGTGGAAGAGGAGCAGATTGTTTAACCTCTAAGTACTCTTATGAAAAACAACAACAAAAAGTCCTTTATAGGGGAGACCATAAAAAAGAGTTAATAAATTATCGTAAGTATTTTATAAAATTTTTGAAAACATAATAGCAAAAAGAAATTAAGACAACTTAGAGAGTTTATATATATATAAAAGGACTCCAAACTATGGAGTTTTATTTAATCATTACATTGAAAGGACTCTAAATTGTGGAGTTTTATTTAATTATTACCAAGATTTTATTTTTATTTTAACAATAATTGGGAATGATCTATAAACAATGTAAAAAGTACATAAAGACAATACTTTAAATTTAACTTTAAAGTGCTTTAGTGGATTTCAACAAAATAAGAAATAGTGATATATTAAATTATTGAAGCTACATAAGGAAAATCTTAACTGAGAGCTCTAATTGATTAGTTGACACTTTTATAAAAACTCTTCTCAAAAGTTGATTTAAATTTAAATTTAAATAAATAAATTAGAGATTATCTATTTATTATTATTTTGGATTATATATTTCTTTCTAATTATTAATCATACTTTTAATTAAATGAAATGAGACAAAAAAATTCTCGTTTATTGTGTTTAAGCCACCAATTGTAGATAATTCATAATTCATGACTAGATAATAATTTGTCTCTTTAGAAATATAATTTTCAATTTTTTGTTTTTCATTAGTAACATGATGAGCAGTTTTTGTATCTTAAACTTTCACCAATAGTTAATATTAATTATAATATTCATAAAGACACCCCCAAATACTATTATTAGGAAACAATGTATTATTTGGGCTTTATGTTGTGTATGACTCGTATACGTGTATATGCAATTGGAAGTATTTCATGGAGTGTGTTAGCTAAACATGACATATTTGCCAGGTGAAGATTGTTATATATGTATGGCTCATATACTTAAGTGTAACACCCCACTACCATAGAGTATATACCTGAACATTTAGAGGACATTCAAGAACATACCCTATGACAAGAGCATGTTAGAGCAATCACATTCACTTAATATGGCATCATAAATAAATCACAAATATACTAAAGATCAATTCCTCATTCCATTATAAAACACAATTT
The DNA here is from genome assembly GCA_027568935.1 of Erythroxylum urbanii. Classification (NCBI taxonomy): domain Eukaryota; kingdom Viridiplantae; phylum Streptophyta; class Magnoliopsida; order Malpighiales; family Erythroxylaceae; genus Erythroxylum; species Erythroxylum urbanii. The sequence continues at coordinate 7,478 of JAOQML010016736.1, read as the reverse complement.
ACAATGTCACTTTTCATTCCATAATCCTTATATACACTGTAACAAAAGCATATGAGAGTTTGCTGCTCTTTACAACATTTTCTACATGGAATGAGAAACTAACAAAAACATTATATCTAACTCCTCATTCTCAGCTGACCAGACCTTTGAGCCATTTCTTAAGTCCAAAATGCAAGTATAAGACTTCTTCTAGAATGTCTTAAACTAGGTCTCCTCTCTCACACCTAAAAATCAACGTTATAATTTTGATGAGTTTTGTGAACTCAGTGAGCGAATCATCATCGATGAGCTCACTCATATCAAAACACAACATTAAAATACACAGACCAAATTCACAGTATAACACATCATAAAAGTACTTCATAAATTTCAAACACATTTTAAATAAAGATTTTCATAATAATTCAATCCTCTTTCTCCGTCAATTATATTATTAAATATACATATATATGGCAGATCATCGTATCAACATAATTCAATAATTGTTCATAATTATTCATATAGTACATTTAAAAAGATAATTGCAAATGCATATGCACATGTGACTCTACTTTCATTTTTATTTTGTTGTAACCGAGCACTTATTATTGTCCCATATCTTTTGTGAATATCGGGCTCATTTTACATTCTGTCCCATATCTATTTTGGATACCGGGCTCATTAATCACTAAGCCTATGACTCTTTATGCACATTTCTAAACTTTAAGCTTTTTTCGAACTAGCCACTCCGGTCACAACCCCCTTTATTTGATCATACATATCATGTAATGAAATGCATGAATTCACATATCACACTTTCCATAGCTTTCATTCATTTCAGACACAGTCACTTTTCAACAATTTTGTTAAAAATACATATTTCTTTCATATTCACATACAATCAGAACACTCCCAATGCATTTCCAAATATCAAACTCCTCGGACCATTAATGTCTGCAATTATCAATCATATCAATCATATTTTAATAACTGAAATTTAAACAGAAATAAATTAATCCTAGTGAGAATCATCTAAGTTGACTCATAGTACGCTCCATATTAGACTATTGCTGGATGATCTGACAACGTCTGCATTCTGGTGTTTGACTTGTGTGTCTAAAATCATACAATATATATATAATTTACATTACTAAGGTGATCAATCAAATACATATTCAATCATGTACATATGTTATGTTCAATGCATACTCAATGACTTCCCCAGGTATGTGTCCTTATTCTCATTTCTTAACCAATCATATATCATAAGAACATCTTCATTCCTTTAACACTCCTTCATTCCAAACTTAAATACATTGTTATCAAACAATCTCTTCCTTAAATTATAATATCATTTAATAACTTCAACTTATCAAACATTCAACCAACTTATTCAACATCAATTTAGGTTCATTTTAAGCCTCAATCAAGTCCATATGTACTATAATAAAATACCTTATCCTTAATTGGTTCAACAATCACACAAAACTGAAATTATCACTTCAAAGCCTTGCCCACGATAGTGGTGGACCTTCCCACGATCGTGACAAAAGCTTGTGCAATAGGCCACGATCGTGACAAAAGCTAAATAACCAGGCCATGAACGTGCACTACATTATTTCTCCCAATTCTGCACGAATGTATCAAACTTAGACAAATACCAAATACTTGAATTTTCTAGATTACAAGCTCTTTAAACCTACTTCATTATATGATCATATTGCTTCATCTTGATTACACTAAGGTTCATTAAACTTTGCTCATTTTTTTCATTAACAATCACTTCATATATATACACATACATCTCTAATTCAAGATCACTATACTAACATCTTTCTTTAGCATAAATTTACCTTCTTTTTACATCAAATTCCAGTCCAATTCATCCATATAATAACCTATATAATCCATGGTTTTCATATACCAAGAACAAGTAGAAAACATCCAAGTTTATCCAATGTATTGTAGCATATATCATCGCCAACACCATATACATTTCGTTCTAATTCAATCACCATTCTCATTCTATTAAACATGCCATAAGAATCAGATTTCTACTTACTTACTAGGCTTCCAATTCCAGTTCAAAACTTTTGATTCAACTAGCCCTCCATTCATACATGATTCATCACAAACTCAAGGTGAAAATAAGTTGATTTTCTATAAAGACAGAGAACAACAATTAGCTGGTTCTTTGGTTGTTTTGTGAAGAATAAAAATCTAGTTTTGGTGTAGCAATTCGGCAAAGATGAAAACAAAGTACGGAGAGATGAGTTGACAACAATTTTCAGTGGAGGAAACAAAGAAGGAAACAGCAAAAACGTTGCTGGCTTAGCTTAGCTAAATAAGGTGCAAGATGCCATCCTCTTCCAATGACATTTGTGTTAAGGCATGTAGGCCATGTATCCTCTTATTATGCTGCCATTAGTCTCCTCCTAATTAATCCACTTGTCTCCTAATAATTTTTCCACATGTCGCACAATAATTGAGCTACTTGTCAATTAATTACTAGTCCATTTGTCACTCATTTAACTATGCCAATTGTCACTCAATTATAGGCTTAATAACCCTAATTTTTCATGTATCAATTTATTTGTCCACTTGAAATTTTTCCTAATCCAAATGTACATCTCAATTCATCAATCTCCCAATTAATAACATTTAATTCCAAATTACTTATCGGAATCCAATTAAACCAAAATTCAAGACATACCAATTCCCAATTCACGTCATGTTCATTTTAAATCTTTTGTACCCTGGAATATGTTGATTGAGTGTATATACTATCTTTGTAATGTGTACAAATTATAATTCATATGCGTATGCTAATGATATGCATGTGAATGAAATGCTCTCAATGCTATTACTCATTTTTAATGATTTAAGGTTTTAACCTTAAGTATGTTTCGGAAACCAGATATTACAATAAGTGCATAATCTTGAAGTGTTTTAGGAAGAATGCAAGTATTTCTTGGAAGTTTTTAAGTAAACATAACCTGACATATTTTGGAAACATACAAAGTATTTTTTTAAAAATTCTTTAAATAAGTACAATCTGACACATAATTGTGTATTAAGACATGTACTTTAAAATACAAAGGTGAAGGCATGACATAGAATACAGTTGAAACATGAGTTTATTAATATGGCATAGACTTTTTCAATGAAAGATATGAATTGGAACATAGGCGTGTCATAACTCCTTTTCATATATGCACAGAAGTAAAAAAGATGTACAATATAAGACATAAGTTTATTAGAGCTTATATCTATATACAAGTAGATATAGTTAGATTTATGGTATAAGACATAGCATGTCAGATCCCGTGTTTATATTTTAGAAAGAATTAGTGAGATACAGGACCTAGGATACAATTATATTTATGATGGACAACCTTGTTTGACCATACATGTTTGGTGATTTCAAACACTAGAAGAAAATTAACACTTATTAAAATCATATTTACATAAAGTTGAGCTTGGTAAAAGATGTATCAAGTTATACCAACTAGAGTTTACATTTAACTATACTTGTGTAAAATTAGTCTATGTATATGAAATATATAGTCTTGATAAAGTGAGTTTTGTATTTAATAGTAAAATTAGCCACTCCTGACTCTCGAGAATGTAGGTACCCTTAATTAATTGAAGTTTATTTAAAAAATTATGTTTCTTTATCTATTTCTTTGTATTTTATTATTACTGCACATTATTTCTTAACAAGTAGTATTGGAGTATAGTTAAGGTAAAAGTGACTTTGATTGTAAAGTTTAAAGTGGACAACAAAGAGTAAAGGATTTGTTGGCACATCAAAGCATACTGAAGGAGCTATGAGATAATAAGTCAAAATATATGGATGTGCTCGACTAAAAGAATTTACAGATGTGAGTACATGGAACTGTTTTGCTATATCTGACTGATAAGGTCATAAATCAAGTCATTGATATCTTATCCCCTATAGATATATGAAAGAAGTTGGAGAGTTAATACATGTTAAAATCTCTTATAAAGAAATTATATCTAACGTAAAGACTCTACAAGTTAAAAATGTATGAGGGAACATATTTAAAATAAAACGTCAATGCATTCAACCAAATGGTCATCAACTTGCTAAGGCATTAGGTGACTATTGCGAATGAGGATTAAGCAATGATTTTTCTTTTTTATATCTTTCCTATGAATATATGGTGACCATGCTTATAGTTTATAAAGAGACAATTGGTGTGAAGGACATTACTACTATGTTATTGACTCAAAACTAGAAAGACTCAACATCGGTGAAAGTTCTTAAGGTGAAGGGTTGTATGTGATGGAAATCCAAGATTATGGAAGGAAACATAATAAGCCTAGCTAGTCCAATTAGATTTTTAGAACTTAAGGGTAAAATGGCAGTTCAATGCTATAAGTATGAGTAAACTAGACATATCATAAGGGATTATCCAAATGTAGAGAAGAGTGACAAAAGGAAAACTGATGATTCGTCAAAGTCTACTAATATAATATAGACCAAAGACTCGAATTGTAGTGATGGAGGTACGTTTTACAATTTAACCAATTAACTTTAGGACTTATAAATTATGAATACAAGATACTTATATCGCATGACACCAAACAAAAATTGGTTTATGTAATATAGTGACATATGTTATGAAACTTGGGCACTATCTGGTTGAGAAATGAAAAAGCTTACAAAATATTGAAATATGATATGTTAATATCAAAATGTTTATTGGTATTGTTAAGACATTGAGTAGTGTTTGACATGTTCTAAATTTGATAATCTCTTTGGGCACCTTACATATGAATGATTTTAGATATAAAAAATTGGTAAGAAAATATTATGATGGTAAAAGGTGTGTTGGCTTTGGTAAAAGAGGCAAGATTGGCATATAACATCTATAGATTGATAGAGAATACAATTATAGATGGAGAAGTTACAATAGTATAATCTAAAGAAGATAATATTATCTTATGATACATGTGACTGGGTCTTCTCAATAAGTAAAGAATGGCGTAACTTCCTAAGAGGAGTTTACTAAAGAGTGTCAAACACTAGAAGACAGACTTCTGTATGTTTCATGTGCTTAGTAAAAATTATAGGATAATCTTCAAGCAAAAGTGTTTGAGGAGTAGCATATGATGAGGCAAACATATGGAGAGGATGTGTCGTGGTCACTAGAGATCAGTAGTAGGTCAAATGTGGTACAAATAAATTAGAACATCTTGGAACAAATGTTAACTAAAAATTTTGATTAAAAAATAGAATAATGTTAGGAAGAGAGCATGAACATGGTATAGCTATGGATAAACCAAGACGAACTACCAAGTTGCTAAATAGATTTGGATAAGAAGACTCAATTGAGTATTTTCTTTCCATTGGATAAGTTACAAGTATTTCTTTGACTTGATTAATGCTTTAAGATATTAAACATTGACAAAACTCAACTTATATAGAATATATTTGTCAAGATAGAGATTATTATGTTTGACTAATACATATAAATGTTCAAGCTTATAGACATTTTCTAGAGTGTGTTGGTTGAACATGTTATATTCACTAAAGTGAAGATTATTGTATATGACTCATATATGTGAGCATACAATCTTAAAGTGTTTCAAGAAGAACAATGGTGTTTTTTAGAAGTCTTTGGGTGAACAAAATTTGAAATAAAAAGTCGAAGACATGGGATAGAACACAATTAGAACGTAATTGTGTTGGTGTGACAGAGGATTTTTTAAGAAAATATATAACTTACATCACAGGCATGTTACATCACATGTCCATATACACAAAGAAGTAAACAAATCATCACATGTTGCCGGATGTGTCCATATGTGTGGGAAAGCAAAAGATTCATGATTTACGATAGGAGTATGTTAAAATTCGTTTCAATATGCAAGTAGATACAATAAGATCCATTACCTGAGACACGTGTGTTAGAATCCATATTTATATTCTAAAAAACAGTGAGATACATGGCGTAATATACTATTGTATCTCTTGCAATAGACAACCTTATCTAAAAATTCATTTTTTAGTGAAGATCAAAATCAGAAAGGTTTTTAGCACTTATTAGAATTATGTTTAAGTTATGTTGAATTTAATTAAAATATTGCATAAAAGTATACCAATTAGAATTTACAATTAATTATATTTATGTAAATCTTATTATTATATATATTATGTAACTATGATGAAATGAGCTTTGAATTCAATGATGAAATCAATTTCTATTAGATAAACCCAACCAATCAACTAAATTTCGATAAAAGAAATTTATTGTATTTTTATTTTTTTCTTTTTGCTTCTTTCTTGTTTCACAATTTTTCTACTTTAGTTGTGTTAATGGTTTACAATTATGGGAACATATGGATGGTTAGTATTAGACCTCTAAGTCTGAGATAGCGGAATCGTGCAGGCATTGCCAAGCCTTGACCAGTGTTTGACATGCGAAACAACGGAACAAGGTAAGGGCTTGTGAGGAGACAAGGACAAAAAAGGGCATTGTCAAGCGATGGTATGCGTTGGCGCAGATTGGCGGAAATCTTCGATGAGATGCAATATTCGGATGTAAGACCAAAAAACGGCTTGAGATGGATATCAGGTAGAAGGTTAGCTAGATCACACTCATGCTGAGAATATGCGAGACTTCCAAGGTGACTTAGCTAGTAGATCAAGCAAGGTGTGAGTTTTGGTCGCATTTCAGACCTTGTACGAGCTGACTTGACTAAGGTTAAGTTCTTGATAGATTAAGGACTTAGTATGTGCTCAAGTGGACAGACTATGGTGGAGTTGGCATAGGTAACCATTGGATCGGACCAGTGTGCTATTGGCTTGAATGACTCATCATCAACGATTAAAGACGAGGAGATCTTACATGATGCGACAGATAAGATCACAGTGGATGAGCATCAGCTCTAAGAGATAAAGATCAAGTGGAAGGATCATCTGAAGATAGGGGATATCTTTGTGGATATGGATAATGCAACATCCCACTATCATAGGGTACATACCCAAACTTTTGTAAACATAACCTACGATAATGGTATGTTAGAGCAATAACAAATCTAACTTATACATGGCATCATCTAACATACTCGAAAATTGTTATAATTCTTTCTGAAAAACATTTGTTCCTTTCATTTATAAAGTTTACATTGTTTCTGTCAACAAATATTTACAAACCCTGATACAGGTTCTAGCAAAACTACAAAATAGCAAAAACTATATTCCTTCAGGAGTCAGCTGACAGACCTCTGATCCATTTCTCTATCCACATAAACTTTATGTCCTGACTAAAACTTAAGTCTCCTGTCTCGTACCTGAAAAGCCACGGTGCAACTTTTGATGAGTTTTGTGAACTCAATGAGTGAACCATTATTGATGAATTCACCGGATTACACAAATACAACAAATATTTCACAGTTATTCATTCAAACAAATAAGCATTTATTCAGAAATTAGCATAACGGAAGATCATTCATTTCAACTTGCATAT
>JAOQML010016691.1:0-11941 GCA_027568935.1 Erythroxylum urbanii | reverse complement strand
CATGTTTCCCATACATCTCTATGTATATGTATATTACTTACAAAAGAATCTTGGTACCTTTTGACCAGATATATAACACTCACATAAATAAAACCAAACTCTTTTGTTTTATTAATAATAAATATTTTCATTACAAAAAATTAACTGAAGAAGATAAAGTTACATGTAAATACACTTGCGTTCCAGGGTACTATATTTGCATAACTCCAACAATGGAATGCTTTTCTAGTATCCGCTTTACAGGATGGTTTCACAATCTTTTCTAGTATCCGCTTCACTTCCCCATTGGAGACTTCATCCAATCCATTTGTATGAGGGCAGTAAGGAGTGGCCAGTTTGTGATTAACTCCATATTTAGCACGTAGAGACTTGATGGTCCAATGGCAGAAATGTGTTCCTTGTTCACTGATGATTGCTCTTGGAATGTCGTACCTACAAAAAAATGAGAACGTAAAAACTTGGCAACAGTAGAAGCATCATCTTTCCTAGTTGGCACTTACCCACCCAGACACATAATCTACTACAAGTAATATATATGAAAACCTAAATGATGAAGGAAAGGGACTCATGAAATCCATGCCCTAGACATCAAAATTTTCATAAAAATGTATATGTCTTAAAGGCATTTCATGCTTTCTACCTAGACTCCCAAGCCTCTAACACTTATCATAAGACTTGCAAAAAGCATAAGCATCTAGGCTAGTAAAACCCATACCTTAAAACCTTCCTATCAGTCCTATTAGCACTAAAATGCCCCCCACAAGATAAAGAATGTGCAAAGGTAAGGATAGAGTGTATCTCATTGTTAGGAACACATCGTCTGATGATCTGGTCACTGCATTGCTTGCAAAGAATTGAAGCATCCCATATATAGTATCTTGCCTCCCTCTTTAACTTATCAACTTGAAACTTAGACATAGAACGAGGCACAAGTTCAATGACAATATAATTAACAATATTGGAGTACCAAGGCTCCTAAACCGCCAAAGCAAAAAGTGCAGAATCAGGAAAGGAATCAATAGTAAGATCAGAAGAGTCAACTCTCTAAATGCCTTCAGGTAACTGACTAAGGTGGTCAGCCACATGATTGCCTGCTCCAGCTCTGTCTCTGGTTTCAATATCAAACTCCTGCAGTAATAAAGCACATCTCAGTAGTCTTGGTTTAGAATAGAGCTTCTTGAACCAGTACTGCATCACTGCATGATTTGTAAAATCAACCACTTGAGAGTTTATCAGATACTATCTAAACTTATCTAAAGAAAATATTATAGCAAAAAGTTCCTTCTCAGTAGTGGTATAATTCACTTGAGTGGAGTCAAGTGTCTTGGAGGCATAAGCTGTCACTCTAGATTGCTTTTCCTCCCTCTGACCAAGCATAGCACTAATTGTAAAGTTAGAAGCATCACAAGACAGTTCAAAGGGCAAATCCTAGTTAGGTGCAGTCAGAATAGGAGGTGAAACAAGTAAGAATTTCAAAGTGTCAAAGGCATGTCTACATTTATCATCAAAGTGAAAATCAATATCTTTTTTCAACAATGTAGAAAGGAATAAAGCAATTATACTAAAGTCATTTACAAAATGCAGATAAAACCTACATGCCCCAAGAAAGACCTCAAATCTTTAAGACAAGTAGGATAAGGAAGTGAAGAAATGATTTCAATCTTAGCTCTATCAAACTCAATCCCCTTTTAGGAGATGTGATGACCTAACACTATGCCTCTATCTACCATGAAATGACATTTTTCATAATTCAAAACCATTTTTCTCTCAATACATCTACCAAGAACACGTTCAAGACTAAGCAAGCAATCATCAAAGCTATCACCATAAACGGTGAAGTCATCCATAAAAACCTCCATATTTCACTCCAATCAATCACTAGAGATTGCCATCATACACCTTTGAAAGGTTCCTGGAGCATCACACAACCTAAAGGGCATCCTTCGATAAGCGTATGTACTAACAGGGCATGAAAAAGTAGTCTTGTCTTGGTCTACAGGTGCAATCGACACCTAGAAATAACCTGAAAAGTCATCTAAGAAACAATAGTGAGATTTAGCAAATATTCTTTCCAACATTTGATTAATGAAAGATAATGGACAATAATCCTTCTTAGTCACTTCGTTTAACTTCCTATAGTCTATGCACATTCTCCATGCATTTTAAACTCTTGATGGAATAAGTTCACTACTCTCATTTCTCACTACTATGATACCACTCTTCTTCGGTACTACTCATACTAGGCTCACCCACTCACTGTCTAATATGGCATATATGATCTCCGCACTCAATAACTTAGACACCTCCTTCTTAACCACATCATGAATAAGAGGATTCGACCTCCATGGTGGCCGCTTAATTGGCTTGAACGCTTCAGCCAAAAGGATCTTATATGTGCAACCCAAGGGATCAATCCCTGGTATGCCTCCTAAAGACCAACCTATAGCCCTCCTATACCTTTTCAACACAGAAACTAATCTCTCTTCTTCAAAACTACTTAGAGAATTGGAAATAATAACATGCAATTTGTAATCATTAGCAAGAAAGACATATTTCAAGTTAGGCAGAAGGGGTTTCAATTCTAAATTAGGGGGTTGCACAATAGAAGGAACCAGCTTTGGTATATCAAATGCATTCAGTGTGAGTGGTGTGTCCATGTGACTTAGGGAAGGAGATATAAGCTCAGTGTGGTGTATATGTCCTCCACTTCCCGACTCAGTGCCACCATCAGATGACGTAGAAACAACAAAATTAGGGTCAGTCTGATGAATAGAAAAATAAAGTAAATTAGAAGTGAGAGTGGGATTAGAAGGGTTTAGAGCAGTAGCAGGATCACTACTATCCTCTTCTAATATTCCAACACCACTTGAAGGAGAAACTATGTTCGTAGCTTGTATAATAGCTCCTTTATCATTAGTTCCTGTAAAATCAAGAAACACACCTTCCTCAAGGCTATCAAGTGCAGAATCAGTAGTAATATGATAATCAAAACAAGAGGGTGCATCAAATCATACACAATGGAAAGCTAGCTATCTATCTCAAAATAATAGACACATGATACGTCACCCTCACATGTATAAAAATCAGAAGAATGGGAGGAGGATAAACAAGTAAGTGCATCATCATGATTCTCAACCATATCATACCAATCAGGTTCATACACATCAGCCTCATGCAAGTCTTCCACATCATTATCATGACATTTAATCAAACTAATACCCAAGTAAGAACAATCTTCATAACTATGGCTTATAGCTTCTGAAAGATTAAACTGCATTTCTTGATCCCTAATTCCCATAATGATAAAAACCCTCTTCATGTTAATTATGGTCTCAGCAATCAGAAGGAACGACCTACCAAGAATCAAAGTACTCTCAGTAGGGAGCTCATTATTCATATCTAGGATATAAAAGTTAGCTAGGAAAATAAGACCCTTGCATAAGGATATCCTCAAGAATGCCTTTAGGGTATCTCACCATCCTATCAGCTAAACCAAGCACTACATTAGTGTCTTTCAAAGCTTTAATACCTAAGGTCCTATAAATAGAGGTTGACATGACATTAATTGCTACACCTAAGTCAAGTAGGGCATGAGAAATAGTAGTTCTACCTATGGTACAAGGAATAGTGTAAGAACACGGGTCTTTGCATTTAATGGGCAACTGTGGCTTAAATAAGGCACTAACACTCAATCCTAGTTGGATTCTCTCACTATGCCTATACTTTCTCTTATTTGTACATAGTTCTTTCAAGAATTTAGCATACATAGGCATCTTTTTAATCAATTCAAGCAATGGAACATTCACCTCAAGTTTGCTAAACATTTCAAACAATTCATCATTGTATTTCTTGTTAACAATCTTTTTACTAAGTAAGAATTTGTAAAAGACAAGTCACAAATGTTTACCTCATCACCTTTAGACTCAGAAGGTGATCCTTTCTCCATTAGTCTCTTCATGATAGTTATTATTGCCTCTTCATCATTTTGCACCATTAGTTGTTTCTGAGACTTCTCCAAGAGCTTCTTTTCTTGTAGGCTTTCAGATTGAATAGAAGCTTCTTTCTCAGCTTGGGAAGTTTCTTGAGTAGTGTTAATAGGAGGAGACTCAACTTCTATTTCCTTATTAACCGGTTCTTCATACTCCTCATTATCTTTGAATTGCACTTTCTTAGCACCAATTTCCTTACCACTTCTCAGTGTGATTTCATTCACAGGTTTAAGATTTATCACTATGTTGGCAGGTCTAGAACCACTACTTTTTGCTTGCACTCAAGTTATTGGAGATTTGAGTAACAAAAGTGTTTAAGTTCTCATGCTTAGTCTCTACTTGCTCCAACTTAGAGAACACATTTTGTAGACATGAGTCCATCTTATTCCCCATAACATTCAAACTTAGCATCAGTTTGTGTCTTCTCATGATCTAATCTGAAATTAATCCCAACAATGCCCTTCATGATCATAGAAAATTCATCACCCTTAGAAAAAAAAGATGTTGCCCCTTGATTAAGCACCATTTGATTGGAAGAATTTCTTTAAGTATTGCCTTGATGCCCACCCTGTCTAAAGTTAGGGTGATCTCTGCAACCCGAATTAAAGGTTTTGGAGTAGGGATCCCTCTTTTGATATTGGTCATTCCTATTTTGGTATAGGGCAGAAATTTCTTCATATCGGGCATAATTATTGGAGGCATATACTATAGACCCATAGTACTCACAACTGACTACTATAGCTAAAGAATGACCCACTGAATTAACTTACTTGGCTTTCACATTATTCTCCAAAATATTAAGTCTTTTCTCCACTCGGTTTCCCAAGGCAACAATTTCAACAAAAACATCTTGGGAAGAAACTGAAGAGGTATTGTACACCTTTCTTGTGTCTCCAGATTGAGGATCATTGGTAGCCATCTTTTAAAGTAGGTCCCATGTAGCATTGGGACTCAATTCTTTAAATGAACCATTTGCAACGGCATGAATTGAAGGCTTATGATATGGAAGGAGCCTTTCATAGAAAAAGTTAACCATATCATTCTTTAAATATTGTGGTGTGGACAATGGGCTAGAAGTGTGATGAACCTTGTCCAATAGTCATTCATGGCTTCATTATCTCGTTGCACAACACTAGTTATCTCCTTTTTTAGCCTTGAAGTCTTAGAGGCAAAGAAATATTCATCCAAGAATGTTCCTTTCAACTAATCCTAGGTCAATGTGGTGAAATGTTGAGGTAGTGTGTAAAGCCACTCCTTAGCCTTGCCTTCTAAAGTGAAGTGGAATGCTCTCCTCAATACATCTTCAAAATTTGTCGTAGGTGGTTTCATAAAAGAACACACTATAGATATAGTCTTCAAATGCCTGTGTGGATCATCACCTGCAAAGCTATGGAATCTAGGCAAGGAAGAAATTAATGATCCTTTAATTTCAAAGTTCACATCATCAGTATAAAAGCTGTAAGGGTCATAATCAACATTGGAATTATTAATCTTCCCCATGCTTCTATTTTCCTTACCATTATTCCCTAGGTTGATATCACCATATCTGTTGTTCCCATTAGGTCTATTATGTCTATTATTACTACTATCACCATCTATGGTTTCTTGTTTTAATTCAGAATCACTAACAGACAGGTGTTCACTAGAGATAGCTCTCTCAATAGGTTCTTTTTAACTAGATGAAAAACTTGACTCTTGTGAAATATGCTCCTCCTCAACAAGATCTTGACTTGTACCCTCTATTCTCCTCTCTCTTCTAATCTTTTTCACTAACCTTTCAAGTTTAAGATTTAAGGGAATCAAAGGTTAAGCCCTATCACTCCTAGGCATAAACAGTAACAATCAAAAAAAGAATGAGGTGCAAAACTAAACAAGGTGCAAAACTGACTTGCACAACCAGATTCAAGTAAAAAAATGGAAGAATATGATGAGTGCAAGTGTGTGTGTGTGAAAATATATGAGTATGTATGATTATACACTTAATAGTGTATGAAAGAGTGTGAAAATATGTAATATGCACAAATAATCAAAGAATGTCAAAAACTTCACCAATATGCATAAAAGAGCAATTTTCCTAAAACTTGATTTAGAGAATGGACCCATACACTCAAGAAAGCAACCAAGTATGCTATAATTAAGAAAACAAGAGTAATGTAATCAACTAAATAGCAACCAAGTGAAAGAGCAAACCAAAACTTTTATCTAGCTAAGAAAATGCAAAATGCAAATCGAAATGGATTATGCAATGCCAATGCAAGTATGAGGCTTAACAAATAAACCCCAGTTAATGTTACTTGACACTTAGTTATTAAGGAACCAATTTTTTTGCTTCCCGACAACGACGCCACTTGAAAAAAACCTAAATCTGATGTCACCTTGGGGTTACTTCAAAATTTAACCAAGGATTACATATAGTGCAACCTCGGTTCATTCTCTTTAAGGAGTCAAAAATGAAATTAAATTCCTAAGTAACTAAATACAATGCAACCTAAACTATAGAATGGGGTTTGAATTGATTAACTATCACTAAAATTGCTATTAATTAAAATAAACATAAAGGATTTGTTTTTGGTATTTTCAATTTGAAATGAGTGATATGAGATGGTAGTAAGTGAATGGAATGAAAAACACAAGTGATTAACAATGATAAAAGCAACCCTCCAATTTAATAGCATAGGCAATCATCACTTAAACAGATATGGGAATTAAAAATGATAAACCATGAGTTATAATCAAGCTTTTAATCTAACAACTGAGCCACCTCAAATTGTCAAAAATATTTTCTAAAGTCCTAATCTACTAACTACCAAATAGAACTAAAGATACTAAAAACCAATGCTCAATTATTACTCAATAATTAATAAAATATAATTAAAGTCATCAACAAATATAACGATCCAATAATTCAAGCCACCTTGAATAATCACCAAATATTCACTAAAATCTTAATAGAAAATCTTGACCAAAAACAAAATAATGAAACTATGTCATAATCTGCACAATATTAGTTGCTAAACAATAATATAGCCACAAAAATCTTCCAATACAAAGATATAATCAATGCATAAGTCCAAATAATTAAATATTTATCCTAAGACCTAGGAATCACTAAATAATTAAATGGGTAGAAGATAAATGTAGCTTAAACTCCCCTATAAAGACCTAAGCTGCTGCCATTGCCATTAAATCGGAGGATCACGACAAACTAGTCATGGAAAACCATAGAAGGTGCTGCCAACAGTGAGCTCCGACGATCAGCCATGGAAGATGAGAATGATGGTTTGGATTTATGGGAAATGAGGAGAAAAAGAATGAAAACTAAATCTCTATGAGTGGAGAATGGTGCCGTCAAAATAAACCCTCTTTTTTTGTTTGTTTCTGCGTTTTCTACCTTTGTTTCAAAACTGACGCACCCTCCAACCTTTCTTTGCTGTCTTTATTTTTCTTCTTCCCCTCTCAACGTCTGCGTTTTTGGTCTCTTCTTTACTTCCCAACATTGTTTTTTTTGCTCCCTTGGCTACCTAATGTGTTGTGTCATTTTCTGGTCTTTTCTATGTTTCCACTGTTGTGTCGTTTTGTGCTCCTTCGGCTGTCCAACGTGCTGTGTCATTTTTTTCATGCGGTCCTTGCGTTTTGCTTCTCTTCTCGAGGTGAATTTTAATGCTTTGGACAGCTGCTTCTTTATCTTTTGAATTCTAATTTCTCCCAAGTATCCTACAATAAAAATTACAAATAATGTAGCATAAATTGTCCAAAAATCAATTAATCACAATTAAACCAAAATATGACAATTTTTGCCCCTATAAACACAAATTAAATGTAAGGCACGATAATTCAAATAATAATCAAATAATACCATAAAGACCAATTATAGTGAAAAAAACCCATCCAAATGATATGAATATATATATAAATAAATGAGTTTGTCACCAATTATATCTAATTTCTTAGCCTTCTTTTTTGTCAATATATAATCCATTGTTTCTTGAAGACATTTATTAAAACTCATTTAACTACATTCTAATGTTGTATACTGAGGTTGGATAAATGTTTACTAAGAATCTAATAATGAATATAATTCCTAGTGTAAACTTAAAGATATATTAGGTTATCAATTGCACTAAAATAAGGAACATTCTTTACGGTCAATTTTTTTCATTTCATTTCATTTTTTGTAAATCATGCTAAAGACAATATATTTCTATAAGAGATCAATGTTACACAAGGTTTATAATTTTTCATATTAAACATTTGTAACACATGCTTAATATAAGCTCTTTAAGAGAGACCTAATAAGTGATGGGATTTGTACTAATGAATCTAAATACCAAAGATGAAAGATGCTTTACCAAGATCCTTCATGTCAAAATTCTTGTCCAAATACATACATACTTAAGTTTTGCAATATAGCTAAGTTATTTAATGAAAGTAAAACTTTATTTACATATATTGGTAGAAAAATGAGCTTACTCCCTCTAATCTTGTGATACAAATATCTTTCAACTTTATTTTTTACAAAGTCACCATATCAAATATCAAGAACTGTTGTTCGGAAGCTTATTTTAGTTTATATAATGATTTCCTTAATTTGTAAACTAGATAACTATTGTTATCTTCCTGAAACCCTTTAGGTTACATAGTATAAGACTTCCTCATAAAGGTTCCCATTAAAGAAGTGATTTTAATATTCATATAATGTAGCTATATATGATAATGAGCTATTAATATCATAATCACTCTAAATGCATCTTAGAAGATACAGTAGAGGAAATGACATATATTATATTGCTTCTCTTTGAGTGATACCTTTAGCAAGCAATATGGCTTTAAGCCACTCAACCCTACCTTCAGAGTCATTCTTGGTCTTATAAGCATTTACAACCAACATGTTTACTATTTTAAGGTAAATCAACAAGTTCTTATACATGATTACAGTTTATGGATTGCATTTTATCTTTCTTTGCATCTTACTATAAATTTGTATGAGGACCTTAAACATTTGATAAAGTAATTGGATCAGTAACTTGTTTGTTATTATAATCATTCTCACCTAGAGAGACTATATAATTAGATGATATAATAAGCTTCCTAACCCTTGTGGATCTTTTTAACTTAATCTTAGTCCATAAGAATCTCTTTTTATGCACCTATTGGTTTGTATTCTTATATTAAAATGGCACTATGTTTAGAATCCACTAACGAATGAGTGAAGGATATGAAACTACAATAGTATTACCTCTATTATCATCTAAAATGTGAGAAGGATTATAAACGAGTGACGGATATGAAACTATAGTAGTATTACCTCTGTTATCATCTGAAATGTAAGAAGGATTAATCTCTTCATAGACACTATATTCCAAAAACTTAGCTATATGTAATTATATAATTTTAGGTATTTCTTCTATACAGTAAAATCTGTAGCCTTTTAAATAGGTTAGATAACCTATGAAATAACAATGAGTAGAGAGTGCATGTAGTTTATTTTAATTAGGACTATACATACTTACCTCTGCGGGATAACCTTAAATATGAAGATGAGTAAGACTAGGCTTTCATCTTTCAAAACTCAAAAAAGGTACTAATTTTCTTGGGAATTTATTAAAAACGTACAAAGTAGTCTTAATAGCCTCACCCAAAGGTAGAAACTTAATCTTACTCAATATCCTCCTCATCATATCCTTCAATTTATGATTTCGCCTTTTGGTCACATCATTTTATTCAAGACTACCTAACATAATAAACTAAGTTACTTCTCCATAATTTTTTAAGTATTTGGCAGTCATACCTTTTTCTTGCCTGAAAATCCCATATTTTCTATAATCGCCTTCATTTTTAGGCTTGAAAATCTTAATAAATAATTTCAATTAGTTCTTAATTTTAGTCTTAAAGATCTTGAACTTGTCAACAACTTCAAAATTTCTGTAATCAAAAGCACATATCCATAATGATGATAATCTTTATTAAAGGTTGGAACATATCTTTAAATTATAGATACTAGATGAATGAGGTTTGTATAAATAAGGATGAATAATCTCTTTCAAATTAAAATTGTGAGTTAACCTCTTTTTCTTTATTTTGGTCAATTTACTTCAACAATAATCAATATATGTCTCGAGGTCATCAAAATCAAAAGTTGGAAGAATGTTTGCTTATTAATATTTTAACTCTTTCTCTAGAGATGTGACCTAGTCTTTTTTTCCATAACATAAATGATTTGTCCTTTATTAAAGGTCTTTTATTAAATACCTTTTTAACAATACATGAAGAAGCATATATTTCATCAAAAGTTAAACATATTTTATGTAAATCATATGATAAGAAAGTTGTATCAGTATGATTTACATCGAAAGATAATCGTATACTAGATTTAATTACAAAACTATAACCTTCTTTATCCAATACGAATACAAAGATTAAGTTTCTTCTAAAAGACCTTGTGTACAATGTGATAGATTAAACAAGTTTAAAACCAAGGTTTAAAAAAATAACTCCCGTAAAGTATACTCAAATTCGTTGTTATTGCCAATTATCAATTTTGACTTATCTTTATTGGTCGTCTCCATGAATCTCTGTATTGTGGAAATAACATGATGAGAAGCTCTAATATCTAGCCACTAGGGACCTGATGTGAATACATTAATATTAGATTCATGAATGATATAAGCTAAATAGTTACATGATAATTCTTATTTTTCCTTTCAAGCTCCTGGTAGTTCCATTTATCCTTTTAGGCTTTATACTTTATGCAATCTTTTTTATGACTCTTCTTCATATAAAATAAGTATCTCATACTCTTTATGATACCTGTGGGATTGCCTACAACATCTATATAATCTTATTCTTTAAGTGGAGGATCTTACAGTAGCCTTACCTTTAAGTTTTTCAGGTTTTACTCTAGGTTTTGGCTTGATGGCAATTATGACTACTTTTAAAGTGTCCCTTTTTGTCTTTAGGTACATAATGGTTAATTAAAGAATTAATATCCCTGAGCCTCATCTTATAATTTATTGGTAATAATAAGAATACCAAACTCTGAGCTTAATACATACAGAGCTTAGTGAACAATGCGAGCATAAGGATGACAATGTTTAGAGCTTTAAATCTACTTTATAAAGGGCTCATCCTGATGATATATTCCCTCACTCTCCCAACTATAGTATCCCATAAAATAAAACTCTTTTAGTAAAGTTCCAATTTTAGCATTGGAAGAAACTATGTGCATTTGAGACATATTATTTAAAAAAAAAGTTCATTTACTATGTTTTAATGATCCATTAAGTAGATAGTTAAGCATGAATATTTTGATGGTTAAATAACACATTCTATTTGACTTTTCGTAAGCTTCATAGACTACTTTTGTAGCTTTTATAATGATGGTAAAATGGCATATCTACCATCTTCCATTTTTTCTATAATTCTAAAAAAGAAATTGATCAACACAACAAATACACTACTTTTTTAAGCAAAAAAAATTTAATTTCTCTAATGTTATTATGATTTAATTATGAAACTGCCATGATACTACGGGTTAAATATAACACAAACTTTATTAATTAACCAACAATTAACTATAAATTTGTATAAATGGGGAAAATACAAAAATATACATGTTTTGATATCCAATTCTATTTAAGCTGGCTGTTGAAGACTTGGAGTAAGTTTGTCATTATTTAAACAAGTTGTCGAAACTCTTGATTGGTCGTAACAAAAAGTTTCTTGAAATTAAGTATGCAAGATCTATGCATATCTTTCTACACCTATTTTAATGCAAGGATCTCCTAAAGAATTAGAGAAAATTGTATATCCGTAAAACTTACTTGAAAGAGACCTAAGAACTATTTATATAGTCTTCCCATTATAGGCCCAACAAAGATCCGACTTGCACTAGTAAAGTGTCATGTTTTTCAGTCATGCTTTTCATTGGACTTTGATTCACTTGACTAGGTCAT
>JAOQML010016671.1:0-11942 GCA_027568935.1 Erythroxylum urbanii | reverse complement strand
ATCAAAGTCATAACAAAAGATACAAAAATACATTGGATGCTTAATGTTGAATGTGCTTATAAAGCTATCCAAAAGTCTAGCTACTAACTTAGTACAAAAGCTAACTATCTTGAAATTTGTCCAAATGCCTTGCAAGGATTCACTGATCTTCTCGATCTGCACCTGAGGAGTGGGAAAAAATATTGGGTTGAGCTACACAACTCAGTGACTAATATGTTTATAGCCATTTTCGATTGGCCGTATATTCAAGCATATGTATATGTATATCTAGTAACTCTATTATTCTTACTTTATTCAAACAATTAAAACATTGATCCATATAACTCAACTTGACACACAACATAAACTTCGGCCATTGCACATGACACTTTATTATGCACTATACTTGAACATCTAAAGATGCAATGCACAACAATTGGCTAACATCTAAAGATGCAATGCACAACAATTGGCTTGAGGGTTCCATGAGCGAAACAGAGAAATCGAAGTTTACTCTGTGAACAAAACGAATTCATTTTTTGGATTTTGTGTGCCACAAGCGGACTGCCGGGAGAAGGTTTGACATCGACGTGCACGTGACTACGAAATGGTTCCTCTCTCGCCCAAATACCATCAAATTTATGCTCAATTTAGTCAATCACAATTTGCACTCTCGTGCTTCTTTCATTTCATCATTTTTCTTATATTTTCATGCTTTTTCTTCTTTTCATTCAATTCCAAATGTTATAACCCTTTTTCAATGCATAACATAACTATAATGCATCACAATTATTTCAATTTCAAACATAACAATTTCAAGCAAAACCACATATACACACAGGCAAGAATTTGCCCAATTACACAATTACCGTAAATTCATTACCCACCTAAGAAGCTTGCAGAAATCTAAGTCAAGCTTGCCTTTCCCCTTACTCTTGGATAGGATTCCCTTGGTTTCCTACAACAACCAAGGTTCCATTCAAAACCAACATTGCAATAAAATTCATAAACTTTAGAAAGATTATAGAATCATAATAAACACAATGAAACTCAAATCTAGCCTACCCACAACCTATCTAGGTTAGAAAACTCAAGATCAAATTTAGAAACCCTAAAATCAATTGGGTTCTCCTAATCCATCTTCTTCCCACAAAACCTCTTTGCTCTCTAACTCCTTTATCCTCAACACAATCCATTCCTTTAATAAAGCAAGAAGAAAAGATGGTTAACCTACCTCAACAACTTGATTTCTCTTCTCTTCTTTTTCACCGAAACTTTTCTTCATCTCTCCTATTTTCGTTTCTTTCTTCTTTCTTTTTTGTTCTCTCGACACTTATCTATTCTTCTAATACAAAGCCATTTTAATGGTCTTTTTCCCATTTTACCCTTCATTTAACTTGTCTTTTCAATTTTTCCCCTTTTTGTTTATCAACTACTAACATCTTAACTCTTTATTCTGATCAGATAAATGAAGAAATTTGATAACACTTCCTTCTAGAAAAGTGTTCCCTATTGTCTTAAGTTTACTCCAAATCAAGAATCACTCCATTCGGATAACTACAAAACAAGTTATGATCAAAATACTGAAACATGTTTAGTGCAGAGAAAAGTTCACCGCAGTTAAACCAGAAGTTCGCTGCGGCGAACTCCTCCAGAGAGGAATTCTCGCACCAATTTCACAAGTTCGCCACGGTGAAACCTAGAGTTGGTATCGGCGAACTTTACCCAAGAGGAATCCTAGCCAAACCATTAGAGTTCACCGCGGCAAAGCAAGGAATTTGCCACGGCGAATTTCCACAGAAGTAACCCAGTTTTTCCAACTTCATTTCAACCCAATATCACTCAAAACAAATTCATAAACTACTTTTGATCATTAACCCTAAAAGAACTTACTTATATCCTTCAACAACTTATTACATTCACTACCTCAATCTTGTCTATCAATTCTAATTGTTGCCAACAATTTCTCATTTTAATAGTTCCAAATTTTCAAGAAAAACATTCGGGGTACAACATATATACTTTAATAATCACCTTAAACTCTTTTGAGGAATTCTCAAGTCTCTCATTAATAAAGAGAAAATTCACCTGCTCATCTCTTCAAATGCCTCTCAACTTGTAACTTAGTTATCCCTCATCATTGGCCTAAATATTAAAAGGCCATCTTTCACATATCTTAGGATTCCAATCTCCACATGGAAATCTACATATAATAATTTTCTTCTACTAATCAATAGAATACAAAAGAGGTTATCAACTTAGTGCTGCAAAAGTCTTTAATTACTTCTCTTCTCTTCTTTTTATTTTCTAGTCATCTTCTCTTCCTTTCTTTTCTTTTTTATTTCCCTTTTCTCTTTTTTATTTTTATTTCTTCTTGATTTTCTATTTTTATATATTTTCGCTTATTTATTTAACAAGATCAATTTTAGAAGAAAAAAAATGTATAGGAGAGATATGCATTATTACAACCCTACATATTCCTAACTCAAAAGCGAACTATATGTTATGATTCCGCCACACTTGTTGTGCCATCCCATTATCATAGAGTATATACCGAACATCCAGAGGACATTCAAGTACATATCCTATGACATTGGTATGTTAGAGCAAACATAATCTCTTAAATGGCATCATAAAGAATAACAATACTTAAAACCTCAACTCTTCATTTCATTCATTCACAAAAGTTTACATTGTAGTCATTAAAATAAATATTTACATTACCAAACATGAGAAATTTACAATCCTTTATATAAAAGTTCTATATGTCAAAGAAACTACATAATACAATCTACAGCTCCTTTGATGTTGGTTGATAGACCTTTGAGCCATATCTTAATAAAAAATTTTCCTCTAAAAAATCTTAAGAACTATGTCTCCTGTCTCGTACCTGAAAAGCCACGTTACACTTTTTGATGAGTTTTGCAAACTCAGTGAGTGAACCATCATTGATAATCTCACTCAAGTCAAATATACAAATATCACACAACCAACCAATTTCACAATATTTTCCATCTCAATAAGACATAATGTCACACATTTGACAAATAATCTTTCAGAAGATGTCTAACCCAATCAATCACATTATCATGGCATATCACTTTATCATCATAATTTCAGAAAAAGATTTTTAAGCATATTTTTCATAATCATAAATATACAAATGCAGATGCATATGAGACTCTAGATTCATAATTATTTGTTGTGACCGAGTGCCTTTCAGATACAGATATAGATACTGTCCCATTATGGGCTTACTCAGATACAAAAATCACAGAGCCAGGCTCTACATGCAGATAACAAAATTTTGAGCTTATAGCTCTTTCAGACTGGCTACTCCAGTCACAACACCTTTATCTGAACATGCATTAAATGTAGTGAATCAAATCACAGAATATGTCATGAATAGCACTCACTTATAATGCACAAACAGAATCTCATATTCATCGGTCCTCAGTCTGACATTCAAATTTTGTTGGGTATTTACAAATCATTCAGAATTAAGATGCAAACAGATACCATTCAGATTTCAGATGCAAACAGAACACTTCCAATACATTCTTGAATATCAAACTCCTCAAACCATTAAAGTCCAGAATTCACATACAGATTATAAACAGTTCAATAATTGGAAGTTAAATAAAATAAATCAATCCTAGGAAGATCATCTAGGTTAACTCACAGTACACTCTTGTATATGCTATTGCCTGGATGGTTCGGCAATGTCGAGATGATGTCGTACGTTTTGAGCATCTAAATATGTACACCAAAATTGTACACGTTACTAATTGGATCAATCAAATACATATTCAATTATGCACATATATATGTGCCATATGCAATGCATGCTCAATGACTTTCCTGGGTATATTTCCTTAATCACGATTCATAATCATTCAAACTTTATACTAGAATATGTCTTGTTTACATTTAGGTTAATACCTTAAGTACATTTAATCATGCTCAATTCAATAACCATACATTTTCTAACTCTTTTCTAGCATTACAAGTATTCACCTAATTCCCAATTCTCATTCATTCACAATACAATATTTGTAACCTTTGGAATATATTTTGCCTTCATATGAATATTTCATTCCTTTAACACTTCTTCATTCCAAACTTAGATACATTATTACCAAACATTCATTTCCTTAAATTATAGCATCAATTAACATCTTCAACTTTTCCAATGCTTTAATTAACTTATCAAGCATCCATCTAGGTTCATTTTAAGTCCCAATCAAGTCCCAATGTAACATAGTTAAGTACCTCATCCTTAATTTGTTCAACGATTGCATAAACCAAAGATTACGATCATGTAAAAACACTGCCCAAGATCGTGGGATATTGAGAGGTTTGCATTATTCTTTGTTTTTCTACGTAATTGGCATGTGTTTTCTTGCATACTTGTTGATTTTTGTTGAAGTTTAGGATGCATTTTGTATAGTTTTGTTTAGTTTGATTTCCATTGTTGTTCTTTTTTTTATTAATGTTAATTTAGGGTCTATTTGTTGTGTAGGAAGGAAGATGGAACAACTTGGAGATTAAGCTAGAAATCAAGAGGAAAAGAAAAGAGGAAATATGCTATAAAGTGGGAATCATGCCAATTCCCACGGTCGTGGGAATCATAATTTGAGACAATATGAGGGGCTTCATTAAACTTAGTTTTGGACTATAAAAGGATAATTAAGCCTCCATCTTTATGAGATGACAAAACCCTTCTATAAAAACACCATCTTTGGAGTGAAGAACACATGTTTGGAGCCTTGAGGAAGGATTGAAGTCAAGGATCATCATTAAGATTGGGAAAAATAGTACATCAACACCAAAATTTCTAGGTTTTGGCAAAGAAGAGAAAGAGTTTTGTTATTCAATTTTCTATCAATTTTACTTCTTTTATTCTTTAAAAAATGGTTTATTTGAATGTTGATGATGTTATGGAGACCATGTTAGGCTGATTTAGCTTTAGGGATTACTTTTGAATTATTCTGTTAGAACTCCAATTTTGTTGAATTGAATGAAGTTGTCTTTGATAATTGTTGATTGAAATTGTTATCTTGCAATAAATCAAGAGAGTGAGTAAGATAAATTTGTGTAGGATTGCACAACGAGAGTTGGCGACCTATAGACTTACAATTATCATGTTAATTGAATAGTTAGAAGAGAGATCTCGGCTAATTAATTGATCACCCATAAGATAGTTTAATAACTAGTTGAATAGGTTGCGTCATTGGGTAAGTTGAGAGATCGTCCAATTGATTCCTTTAAATTCAATTAGGGACAACTAATTATGCCTTAAGAGAGGGTAGTTAATACATTTGGAAATCTAGGGTGAGACACAATTCTATCAACAAAATAGGAGGCAGACAAAATAGGAAAAAAGTAATCTCTAGTCTTTAGATTTTTGAATTCCGATTTTTCTGCACATTGATATTGTCTATTGTTTTGTATTATTCTTTTATTTTTTATTTAATTTTTCAGATTATTTACATTTAACAATTTCATTTCTTAAACAAAGTTTTATATAAATTAAGTGGTGTCTGGGCATCAATCCCTGTGGGATTGATATCCAGTCTTTTAAGCTACAAGTCATGATCCGTTAACTTGAGGTTTTTGAGCATAAAATAAGTAGATAGGTTTAACCATCAACAAGTTTTTGACATCATTGCTAGGGATTGGTTGTTTAGCATCTTGTTTAACTTAGATTACTTTGATTTAAGAGTTTTTGATACTTTTCCTTGTGTAATTGCAGGTGCATGAACATAAGGAGTATACGAAGAATAAAAGAAGTGAGCAAAGATCAATTTCCTGACATCAAGAGGCACAAAAGAGAATTAAGAAGGGCAAAATGTCTTAACTTTTCACAATAAGATATGGCTAAAGAAAGAGAGTAAGAAGGACCAGAGGGGACCTTAATGGATTTCATAAGGTCAGGTTTTAGTTCTTAAGGAGTAGCGATACCGGTGGTCCAAACAAATAATTTTGAGATAAAGCTTGCGTTACTCAACATCCTACAGAATAGTGTGTAGTTCTACGAACTATCCAATAAGGATCCAACACATTCTGGTTCAATGGAATGTCTGACGATGCGGTGAAGCTGAGGCTATTTTCATTCACATAGAAGGATCGGGCTAAAGCGTGGTACAACACACTATATACGGGATAAATTACAACTTGGAAGCAAGTTGCCCAAGTCTTCCTTGCCAAGTATTTCCCGTTGATAAAGACGACGAGGATAATCAAAGAGATCACAAATTTCTAGTAAAATGATGGGGAGTCTCTCTATGAAGCTTGGGAGAGATTTAAAGAACTTTAGGGAAGCTATCCCCATCATAACCTACCAAGAGAGTTCCTGCTTTAGACGTTCTACAATGGAGTGAATCCAAGAACTAGAGCAACCATCAATGTAGCAGCAGGAGATTCGTTAATTAGGAAGACGGTGGAAGCAACTTATAATCTGTTAGAGGAGTTGGCAAGTAACAGCTGCATGTGATTGAGCCAGAGGAGCAAACAGGGACAGAAGGAAAAAAAAGGTATCATACCTATTGACTCAGTTACTGCCTTACAGTCTCAGATCACGGCTCTTACAAAGCTGCTGAACAACATGCAAAGAGCATCTTCCTCAATAGCTAAGGCAATACAAGTTCAGTGTGATTTATGTGGGCAAAGTAACCATGACTTTGTGGAGTGTTTTCTATTAGGAGCCAGTGGTACTAAACAGGCTAGTTACCTAGGCCAGCCACAGAAAGGTAATAACCCTTACTCTAATACCTATAATCCAGGGTGTTGAAACCATCCAAAATTTTCTTGGAGTAATAACAATTCAGGTGGCTAGCAAAGACCACAAGGACCACTAGGATTTCAATAAGATCAAATTGGAGAGATGGAGAGTTTATGGAGATGTTTTATTTTAAACTGGCAGCTTAAGAAGAGAGTCAGAACAAAATGTTTACAAGCCAGAATGAGAGTCAAAAGTGAATGGAGGAAAATTTTGGCCAGATTGTGAAGAACCATGCCTCGTCGATCTATAACTTGGAGGTTCAAGTAAGTCAACTTACTGATGCTTTACTTTCTCGAAGTTTAGGTATTTTATCAAGCAATACTGAGGTCATTCTAAAGGAGCAACTTAAAGCCATTATGCTTCGAAGTGGCAAATAGATGAAAGAGCCAACTGTGAAAAGGGATAGCCATGAAAAAGAGAAAAGTATAGAGATAGAAGAAGAAAAGAAAGAAGGAAGATCATATGTTCCACCACCACAGTATAAACCCAAACTCCCATATCCATAAAGAGTGAAACAACGTCAAGTGAATACTTAGTTTTCCAAATTTTTTGAGAAATTGAAGAAGCTACAGATTAATTTATCATTGGTGGAAGCTTTGGAGTGTATGCCTAAGTATGCAAGGTTTTTGAAAGATATACTCACGCACAAATGCACTTGGGAAGACAATCAAACAGTTACATTGACAAAGAATTGTAGTTCTTTTATCTTGAGTTAAATGCCTTCAAAATTGCAAGATCTAGGGAGTTTCATTATTCCATGTATTATTGGCGATTTTGAATTTTCTAAATGTTTATGCGATTTAGGTGCAAGTATTAATTTGATCCTTTGTTTGTTTTTAGGAAACTGGGATTAAGAGAGGTCAAACCAACTTCCATGCTGATTTAACTTGCGGATCAATCAATAAAAAGGCCATTTGGAGTCATGGAAGATGAATTGGTAAAAGTGGACAAATTTGTATTCCCAGTTGATTTTGTTGTGTGAGATTTTGAAGCTGATAAGAATTGTCCACTGATTTTGGGTAGGCCCTTTATGAATATTGGTAGGGTGTGAGTTGGTGTGCATGAAGGAAAACTTGTGTTGAGAATTGGTGATGAACAGGTTGAGTTTAATATGAAAAAATCTTTGAAGAAACTGAAGGATGGAAATGTGTGTATAAAAATTGATGTTATAGGTGAGTGTATGAAGGAGAGTAAAGAAGGAGTTGATGAAGCGAATGAAGTACACAAAGATGAAGGTGTGAAGGAAGAGGATTTATGTGAGGCAATGGAGTTAGAAAGATTAGAGAGAGCTGGTGCACCTACACCACCTTCTATTGTTAAACCTCCCTCTTTAGACTTAAACCTTTACCTTCCTATTTAAGATATACCCTTTTAGGGAAGAACCATACTTTATCTATCATTATTTCTAATGAATTAAATTGTGAGCGAGCAGAGAAAGTGGTGGAGACTATTAGGAAAAGGATGAGAGTTGTAGGGTTGCAAATCTCTGATATTCGGGGGATTAGCCCCAATGTGGTGATGCATAGGATTAACCTAGAAGAAATATGTATATCTGTGTAGGAAAGACGGAGAAGGTTAAATCTGAATATGCAAGAGGTTGTAAAGAAGGAGGTGGTGAAACTTCTAGATGCTGGGATAATTTACCCCATTTCAGATAGTGACTGAGTGAGTCCAGTACAGTGTGTGCCAAAGAAGGGTCACATGATGGTGATAAAAAATGAAAAAGGGGAAAAGATTTCCTATGGTAACTGTTTGAGTTCTTTTAACAGGTTGAAGAAGGCACTCATAACAACACCAATTCTAACGTCGCTAGATTGGTCTCTTCCATTAGAGATTATGTGTAATGCAAGCGACAATACTGTTGGGCGTGTACTGGGTCAACGGAAGGAGAAGAGGTTGCATGCTATCTATTATCTAAGCAAGACGTTGACAGGAGCACAGTTGAATTACAAAAATACTGAGAAAGAACTGCTTGCGATTGTATTTGCGTGTGAAAACTTTTGTTCCTATATGTTAGGCTCACAAGTTATTATGTTTACAAACTATGTAACGATACGTGACCTTTTTGCTAAGAAGGATGCCAAGGCCAGCCTTATTTAATAGGTACTCTTGGTCCAAGAGTTTAACATTGAAATCAAAGACAAGAAAGGAGCAAAAAATGTCATAGTAGATCACTTATCGAGACTCAAAGGAGGACATCATAAAGAGGAAGAGGAAATTAAGGAAAGTTTTCTTGACGAGGCCTTGATGATGGTAGATATCCCTTTCCTTCCTTGGGTTTGCGAATATTGCAAACTACCTTTTAAGTGGTATTCTTCCATCTGACTTGTCATATCAACAAAGGAAACGTTTCTTATGTCAATGCTCTCATTATATTTGGGATGAACCTATACTTTATAAGATCCATGCTGACATTTTAATTCGTAGGTGCGTTCCTGAAATTGAAATTCCTGAGATCTTAACACAATGTTATAGTTAATCATATGCAAGGCATTATAGAGCTAACAAGACTATTGCACGAATCTTGGAGTGTGGATTCTATTGGCCGACTTTGTTGAAGGATGCTCAAGATTTCGTGCTCAAGTGCGATAGATGTCAAAGAACAAGCAACATATCAAAGAGAGATGAAATGCCGCTTTTGAATATAATGAAGGTAGAGATATTTGGTGTATGGGGTCTGGACTTCATGGGATCATTCCCATCCTCCGAAGGTAACACCTATATTTTAGTTTGCGTTGATTATGTTTCTAGATGGGTTGAAGTAGTTGACACTCCTACCAATGATAGCAAGGTAGTTCAGAAGTTCATTAAGAAGATTTTTACTAGATTTAGGGTGCCTAAAGTAATCATAAGTGACGGGGGAGTCACTTTTGCAACAAACCATTTGAGAACCTTCTAAGAAGATACAATGTTCATCATAGAGGGGCTACCCCGTACCATCCCCAAACTAGTGGCCAAGTGGAGGTGGTTAATATAGAGCTGAAAAAGATTTTGGAGAAGATAATGAACATTTCAAGAAAAGATTGGTCATTGAAGCTAGATGATGCACTGTGGGCTTATAGAACAGCTAGACCCTCATAAGCATAATACCATATCAGCCTGTGTATGGCAAGGCATCATTTACCATTAGAGTTAAAGCATAGAGCATATTGGGCAATTAAGAAATTGATCGTGGATTGGAAGCTGGTGGGAGAAAAATGATTCTTACATCTCAACGAGTTGGATGAGTTAAGGTATGATGCTTATGAAAATGCCAAGCTACATAAAGAAAGAGCTAAGAAGTGGCATCATGGCTATATCAAGAAAAAGGAATTCAAGAGTGGAGACTTGGTACCTTTGTTTAATTCAAGACTTTGACTATTCCCAGAAAGCTTAAATCAAAATGGAGTGGGCCCTTCAAAATTCTTCAAGTGTTTCCCCAAGGAGTTATGGAGCTGATAAATGATAAAGGGGAAACATTCAAGGTCAATGGGCACCGCTTGCTGGGACCCCTCCCCGGGCGAATCACGACCCGACGTCCTACGTGACATCTGGAAGCGCTTCCCCCGAGGGAGGGATTCCCCACCAGTAATACTTAAAAAGAATAAATTCATTTAATTTACCTCCGTACAAAAATTGAGATAAATCATAAAAAAAATTCAATAAGTGTTGACCCCAGGAAAAATGCGTGGTGGGATCGTAAAATTAGCATAGACAATAAAATGAATCAATTAAGGACAAAAACTTCAGAAAAATATTTAATACTCAATTTAATAGATAACAATGATTTAATTAAAATAACTAACAAAGAATTTCATATGATTTAAATTTTTTTGAAGGGTAAACATAAATTCGCCCAATTTATAAAAATAACTCCATGTCCAAAAATAATCCAAGGGTATTTAATTTGATAGTAAAATCAAAAGGGGTATTTTTAGAAAAATCAGAAAAGAAAATAAACGAAAATAAAATAAAATAAAAAAGAAAAAGGTGGAAGAATCGCGAAAGTCGCGACCGTTCCATGAAACGGTCGCAACTTCTAGAGGTTTTCTGAAAGTTGCAAACCAGTAGAACTTCAACAATTCATATCTTCTTACTCAGAACTCCAACAATTACAAATTTGGTATCAAAAGAAAGAAAAAAGAAAACTCTACAACTTTCTTGAAGGAATCAAAAACAATTTGGCCTCTAAGACCCTCAAAATCCACTGTAAAAAGTCTGCCTCATTAAAAAAATAAAGAACACCTAATAGCAGCAGAATTCTAAAATCTGTAACTTTCCACCCTAAGGTCAAAAAATCACATACTTCATATCATCAGAAAGATCACAAGAAAATACACATCTTCCATGAAGACTTCAAGAACAGTTTCAAACTCTATGAGGGTCAAAAAGTCATTCAAAGTTTCTGCCCAGAAAAGAAAATTTTGGCAGCATCTGTCCTAAAATTCAATAATCCTCAACTTTCAATTCCCTCATCCAAAGACAGCACATGATACTTCATTGGAAAGCTAAGCAAATCCTCTATAACTTTCCAGAAAACTTCCTAACCCAATTTAATCCACATCAGCCCAGAAATTGGTCTCAAAACACAGCAAACACAAATCATCAACAAAATCTGCAGCAAACTTCAACATCCCACAACTTTCAATTCCCACATCCAAAATCAGTAAATGACACATCAATGGAAAACTATGAAAATCCTCTACATTTTTCCAAAAGACTAATTAATCCAATTCAGTTCACATCAGCCCAGAATTTTACTTCAAAACACAGCAAACACAAATCATCAACATCATCTGCAGCAAACTTCAACTTCCCACATCTCTCAACTCCCACATCCAAAAATAGCAAATGATATATTAATGGAAAGCTCTGAAAATTCTCTACATTTTTCCAGAAGACTACTTAATCCAATTCAGACAACATCAGCCCAGAATTGGCTTCAAAAATTCAGAACACTTAAAACCTATCTTTATGGCTATTTAGCAACAACAAACACAAAAATTCAATCCAAAAGAACAATCAACACATATTTTTCTAGAAATCTGAATTTCTTCATTAATACAAAAGATATAGCATTCTTACAAAGCTTTAGGGGACATTTTCTTAGCCCAATACATAATGTCTCAAAAATAAAGAAACTACATGAAAGTAGCTTTGCTAAATAAAAATGCATCTAAAGCTTTGTTATCAAAAATAC